>DWKC01001426.1:0-10115 GCA_018249195.1 Racta chiria
ATATATTATATTTTATACAAAAAAAAATTTACAAATACAAAATATTTTATAACTAGCTGTGCTCGCGACTCTGTCCGTACGTAATTTTTATAGACGTTTTTCTTTAAATTGTATTTTTTTTTATTTGTACACCGATTTCAATAGAAATGCTCCTAGGTGTCAATCCAAGTTTAGCTCAATGCATCAGTAAAAACCGCACTCCAATCGCATCAGCCGTTTCTGAGAAGAGCGCGAACAAAGGCCAGAGAAACAGATAAACGACAAAAAATGTAAATATTGTTGTTCTGGGTTCGTTATTACAAACGCCCTAAAAGTTTCTCCCATATATCTTCCATGTACAGTCAGGGATCAGATACCGATTTATTATATGTATGATATGATATGATGATATAATATGGTATAAGATATTGAAGTGATGCCAAATAAAAACTTTTTCAAAGAGATGAGTATTTATTAAAGATGGAATCCAAGAAACTTGATGCTGTTACATTATATAACATTCTGCAGAACAACGTTTAGTTTCAAATAAAATCTCAGATAAATCGCATACTACTTATAATAATAACTTAGTATTTATATAATAACTTATATATAATTGAGAAAGATCCATTTACAAAACATACAATGCCGAATAAAACATTTACCCATGTGAAGTACTCGTAAGTAAGTAAACTCCAATAAATTCTGTGTTTCCTAAGACAAGAGTCGTATTCAATGCGACACGTGTTGCCCCGAAATTCGATTCAGGAGACGTGAACTTTCCTTTGTATTGTATGAAATGAAGCACATACATGTTTATAGAGATTTCTTTTAGAGAGTGTAACTAAGTAAAGATAAGACCAACTTAAGTAACCAACGTCATTGTCAAATCAAATCAAAATCATTTATTTTGTCTTAGGAACCAACAGCTCGCTTAGCGAAAGTTAAAAAGTTAACAATACCAAGGCCCTACTCTCACACTGCTGGGCTGGAATGTGAGGGAACCAGGCAGTAGTCTTGGCCGTACACAGCAGATTGGTAGAGTTCATGTAATCAATTTCTATCACCACCATTCGTCGAAAGCTTTACGGGAAATTCTTTATCTGTATCAACATTACTCGCTACTGTGCATTCCATCTTCGCCTATAACTACGATACAGCAGTAATTATGTAATATGTATTTAATGAAATTCTGTTTCATTGTGTGTGTATCATGTTGGCGTTCAATAAATAAATAAATAAGCTCCAACGTGTAGGTTTCTTCAATGTTCTACATTGAAGGAAGTGATAATTATTCTAATGCGAACATAACTTTGAAAGTTAAATGTGTGCAGGATTCAAACTCAGCTCCTCTCGTTCGGGAGACCAACCAACTTAGCTTGGCTATCATTATCACTGCTTTGCCAACGTAGCGCAGAAAATCAACCAACTGAAGTGGTCAGTAACCTAATAACTTCAAAGGATTGAAAATTGATTTTGGAAGCTTGGACAAGTGACATAACACCCCGAGTTAGAGACCGTCATGACATGGCAGAAGCTGTCATTGAGCTCTGAGTGCTTCATGGGTTCTGGTGGAAAGATGTGGTACTGGGCTTCAATCTTAGAGTAATCCATAATTATTATTCCCAGATTGTTAGATGGTTGGAAGACGATTATAATGTTGGGCTTGTCAGTTGATAAGAATATAGTTTACTTTCAAGCTCTGGTCTCCACTATCACATCGGGGATTACATGTCTTAGGGAGATTACAGCGCCGCTTCTATTATGGTGTGGCGACATCGCACAACACGGTGTTACAGAAACTTGGTTCACGCTATCGGAGTTTTCTACATCGCTTGCACTTTAAACGAGTTCTGAACATAACAGTCGTAGTCGTACTCGTAGTGCTTGAGCCGACCGACGGCTGGCAAACGACTTGTCGCATTCCGTATTACCGACTTCAAACTAATACGCCCATGGTGATCATCATAGTGTTTTTAGTATTTTTAACTTCTTGACATCCGTTAAGTGAGAAATTGGTGCCTAAGACGAATAAAGGATTTGATTTAATTTGAGTTTCTTTGTGTATCTTCGTATTATGCCTAGCAACTGTTCTATGAACGGATTCTAGGACATTTTTATAGATATATGTAGTTCGTGCAATATTCAATACTAAAACATGTAAGTATATTACTTTGCAGTCTTACTTGTGACCTTTTCCAAGCAACCAGTGTTGTACCTATTAAAAATACACTGGTTTAACATCAGTAATAACTTGCAGAATAAACGGGTACAAATTTATTAATTAAACGCAATTTATCACTTGCCTGTTTCAACTTAAATATGGTGAAGAACCTATAAAAATTCGATCGTAAAAATCCAATCTAATTTTTTAAACACTTAATTTCCATTAACATAATATTCACACACATACCTACATAATAATTAAAAGAAGCATAATACTGAGCTATAAACACAGATTAAAATTGAATTATCGTCTGTCGACTTAAAGCAATAAATGTTTAATTACTTTGATAATAATGTAGATAGGATATCGTAAATATAAATGTCCATAAAGGTAAACCGTGTCGATCTTCTATATGAAATTTGACTTTGAAACGGGTTTAAAACAAATTTGAAAAAGGCTCTAATAAACTTTGAAAAGGGCTTAAAACATCTTTGAAAAAGCCTTAAAACAACTTTGAAAAAGCATTAAAACAACTTTGAAAAAGCCTTAAAACAACTTTGAAAAAGCCTTAAAACAACTTTGAAAAGGGCTTAAAACATCTTTGAAAAAGCCTTAAAACAACTTTGAAAAGGGCTTAAAACATATATGAAAAGGTTTAAAAAAACTTCGGAAAATATGGATCGACAAACGCAAAAATAAATAAAGTGTATTCTTGAATGAACATAAATACAATACAAGATCATAAATGCCCTACTATGTATTTATGACTCACTTAAACTCCCTAGTCAGAAGTGGAACTCCAGAACCGTGTTCATTACGCCAAAGCAACATGTCTTACAAAGTTGACTGTAATACACTGCATGATACGTACACACATCTGTCTGCCTTACAAAAAGAAACACTTCTACTTTTTAAGTATATGAGAATATGCTGCTACATATTACATTCTGATATGTATTTCAAAATACACTATATTTTACAATATGGAAATGTTATTTATAGATAAAATGATAATATAAACCTTTTTTAATTTAACTCTGTTACTATTAATAACGCAACAAATGCAGCAGGTACGTTTGTTTATCTAAAGAGGCCGTATATTGACTGTTTATGTACTTGCAATACCTACAATGCAAATTTTATCGTACGCAAGAGTTTTTCGTTACTTTTTTCGTAGCAAAGCGGTCGAGACCACCTCAAAACCTGCCAGGGTGCATGCACATTAACTTCTCGTACGCCTGCATTGTGAATAGGTACGAATGTTATCTCTGGATTATGCGTGAATAATTTTATTATGCATGCGAAGTGTCACTTTAATTAAGTTTCGTCCGCAGCAGATGTGGCCGGGTTTATAGGGCCTCATTACATTCTCGTACGATCCGAATTAGAGTGAGTCCACACAGTTAACTCAGCGCTGAGTCGACGTAGCTTTGCCACTGTGTTTTACATACAAATATCAATGTCGACAACATTCAACGTAATACACACGGACTTACAGCCCCCGAGACGTAGGACGGGAACGCACGCGTTACAGTTTTACCGTAACGTTGTGCTAACGCAGCGCCTGCATGGGAGGCGCTGCGATGACGCAAAGTTAACGTAACGCAACGTGTAGACTCGCTCTAACAGTAGCTCTCGGAAATAGCTATGACGCTTTATTTGCTCTGTGCCTTCTGACACCTCGCCGTGTTACACTCGAGACGTAAAATCACGTCAAGTTTATTAAATTGTTTACTGTGTAATTAATAGCGTCATCTATGAACACGGATATCGTTTTTTAATTACTATCGGCGCAATAAATGCCGATTGGGTTGTAACGTTTTACGTTCGAATTATTTATTTAGAACACAACGTAATCAGCAGTAATTTGTGACATGAAACTAATAAATCGATTCGGCTCGGAGTTTTAGCTTTTTATTGATAATTAATATGACCGGCAATTAACGTGCATAAGCCTGTAATTACGTGTAATTGTAAATCACATTGGATTACCGTTCGTAGCGGCATTTTTAGTGGTTACCTTTATCTCAGTTTATGATTTAATTACATGTTAATATTGGGGCTCGTTATTTGGTATCAGAGGTGTAATATGCTTTATAAAAAGTAATAGATATCTTGCCGTAATAAATGCTCTAGCCGCGAAAACAATTGGACGTCATATTACGTATATTGTCCTGAGATATAAAGAATAGAACCTAAACCAACCATTTTTAGATTTTTTGTCTGTTTCACTGTTTGTCTGTGCCTTTGTTAGCGCTAATCTCACAAACTGCTGATCCTATTTGAATGCGGTTTTCACTGAAGTATTGGGCTAAGCTTGGATTGACACTTGAATCGGTGCACAAATAATAAGGAAAAATTATGACAAATTAAAAAAAACTGTCTATACAAATTCCGCGCAAACGGAGTCGCGGTCGCAGCTAGTAGGTACCTAATATTTAAGTAACTATTACTGTTAAACAATTTAAATAAAGATCAGCTAGAAACGGAGTCAATACAAAGCACAGCCAGGCTAAAGAGCGCCCGAGGACGCAGTTGAGGAAGGTATCTAACGGATTTCTGTTTTCTTGTGTTCTCTTCTGATGTAATGATATCTTCAATATTATTTTAGTTTAGAATTATATTTCAGAATTTTATTAAATTCTAACGTGGACGAATTCGCAGGCACAGGCAGTAATTAAAGAAATATAAGGACAGACTTAAGTAAGACATTAAAATTGATGCAACAACTAAATTGCTATCTAATTAAGTAACTAAATCGCACACAAATATCTAGGATAACAAATTTCGAAATACCCTCGCGTGTTTACTAAAACGAAAAGAATGTCCTCAGCGGGCTAAGCGCAGTCGAACTGGCCCCCGGCATCCATTGTTGGATGCGACGAGCAATAAAAATGATCTTTAAACAATAGCACCCTGAAGCTGAGATATTTGCATGATAATTATTTGGAAAGCATCCGCCGACCGGACAGGTGTGGTTTTAATAGCTGTTAAGGAAATTTTTGATTTTATTTTGGAAGGTTCAGACGCTTGCTTAGATCTATCTACTCACGCTGTTATATACTTAATTTAGGTCACATTGAAGATGGCTATAAAAAACAAAGCAGTCAAGCACTGATAGCCTAATGTTTTGGACTCTTGAACGGGAGGTCCCAGGCTCAAATTCTGCTCCGCGCACTTCTAATACTCCTTACTTAAGTACGTTTCTGAAGTTGTTTATCACTAGCTGTGAAGGAAAACATCGTGAGGAAACCTGCACTTCCGAGAGTTCTCATAAAGTCCTCAAAGATGTGGGAAGTTTGTCAATCCGCACTTGGTCAGCGTGGTGGACTATGGCCTGTACCCCTCGTATTGTGAGTGCAGACTTGAGCCCAGTAGTGGGACAGACTAGTACAAGCAGACATTTGCGATAACAGTTGTATTGTGACATTTCACATACGTCACACGTTGACGTCACAGAAACCTGGATCACACTATCGGAGTTTTCTCCATCGTCGGCATATTATCTAAGTTCCGAACAGAACAGTCGGAACTCGGCGGCTCCCCATTCATCACGCCTCGAGTGGCCGGAGATCTCCCTTTTGCCAAATTATAACAACCATTCTCGATCGTCAGTTGATGAGCAAGTAGGAATTAAAAAGCCAACACCAGTATTAACTGCTATTGCTTTACCTACAGAGTTATCCTACGACATATCCTAGAGACAACAAACAGTCGTAACAGAGACAAATATTACTGTGTATCGATTGATATTTAGAGATTTGGTCTTATGTATTGTATTAAATAAAACTTTCACTTAAATCTAACCAAAACTCAATAAGAATTTCCTTTTGTGAACTCAAAAAATTATCCTTTAACGACAAGAATCACGTAGTGAGACTCCCCTCTGACCTTTGTCAGCGACCTATGAAATCCGTCATATAACTTACAGCAGCGCTATTTTCCCATCGTCACATCAACAAGTGAGCATCGTTTTAATAGTTTAAAACATCGTCCAATTCACCTCCTAAACCCGGTCCCACCAGAGCGTGTCGCTAAGCGTATTTTAATAACATTTTTGATGGCACCGTACCTACACAATTACTGTTTATATCATCAACACTCGCCCGCCACAATTAAGTCACTTTTTTGGGAATGCGACAATCATGTTTTGATTGCAGCTGTAAAAATGTCCGCACTGTGAAACGATTGACTGTTGTCGTCTTTCAAATTTACTTCTTTATTTGGATTCGTGTAAAGCTTTGTCAAACGCATGTGGTACGAACGCAAAAAGATCTGTGTAATTAGATTTGGATAGTTTTTAACTGAATGTTTTGATGATCAATGTGGCTTTAATGTGGTGGTACCAGCAAGTCATTTGGAAGGTAGCTGGCTGGTTTTAAACTGACATTAGCAGATTGCTGAACATGTGACTTTTCTCATTCTGAGGAGGCCTGGAGCATTATCTACTCCATCATGGTTCGCCGTGCGGTTTGGTGGAGTTAGATAGATATTGTCTACCGAGACTTTAGGCATTACCGTGGGACTGGTTATAGATTTTAAATCAGTAACCAATTTAAAAGATATTGTGTTGCAAAATAATCAATCATTTCGACTTACATTTCATGCAATATTTTGTCTTTCATTAAGTGAGTTCGATGTTCCTATGATGATATAAATATTTTGTTTTTGTTTTTTGTACATTTTCTTGACTTTAGCTTCCTCGAGTCTAAATATAATCTTATAAATGTTTTACCTGCCTTCAGTTCAGATACTTTACCAGATAAATATTCAGCTAGCCGCTGCGTACTTATTTCTATCAGTTTTCACTTATTTTTTTTACTTTACTTTTTATTTTCACTACTTCTATCTAGTCTGGTATTGCTAATGTCTATGGGCGGCGGTGATCACTTACCATTACCATTCTGCACATATTATATTATTGGGACTATATCTCGGCCATTACTTACTGCCACAACTTCCGATACATTGTAACAATCTCCAAGCTCTCCCAACGTTTTGACATCACCCTGTACAACGATTTTGTTTTCCGTCACATTTAGTTGTTTAGTAATTGGTGTCGAAAAAATATAATTCCACGTCTCACGGCAGGCCCTCACCTCGAGATCATATCGTGTAACCGCTCTTTACTTTAATTGTGTCTCAAACCATTGTTGTAGAATGACATTTAATTTTCGGGAACTCTCCCACTGCCGAGGTTTTTGGGAGTTTTAATGTAACATTTCATCATCAAGCAATCTTTTACCTTCTTGACATCGTTGTAATTTTAGAATCATTATACCTTAGCTTACCTTTCATTGTTCCTATACTGTGAAGTCATCTCTTGCTTCTTGGCTTACACTTCTCATTTCAAATATAACTTCTGTGGTAGTAACATTTGAGGAATCTTTTTATTTTGTCAGGGTAACATTAGAACATACTGTAATAGCATTATCACACACAGAGATGTTTGCATTAACATGTCTTATGTATCACCCAATTCATAATTACGAGTAGACTCGATTATTTTTTTTGTGTAAATATCAATCTGTATATTTTTTTTATTGATTCTTTTAGGGATTATCTTCCATTATTTATGAAAAACAACAAGTAGCAAAAAATTGGCGATCTTTATATCTGTACCAATAAATAAATTTGAAGTGTCTGTTTGTAATATTAAAATATGTGCTTTTTACTAAACGCATATATACACGGTGCATATACCAAAATAACATTTTTTACATTTTTTTATTGTCTGTCTGTTCGTTCCGACTGGCTTTCACTGGCAGATATCTGATGTAATAAGGAATAACTTGGTTGCTTTTAGTTTGCAGAAAACAGAACAATAACAATTCTGTTAAGTTCAAACGCGGACGATGTCGCGGGAGCAGCTAGTTATAAAAACAACTTTCAGTAACTCTTGATTCAAAATCTTTAAAAATCATACTGCAATATTAAATAGAACAGGTAATGTGTTCGTATTGACTCCGATATAAACCCTACCGACGAAGACGAGACCACACATAGATAAGTCACGAAATCCTCAACAAATGCACGATTATCTTATCGCTTCAAACGAATATAACTCTAACATCAATAACGGAAAATCTGTTTTCCAATACATAGAAATAATCCTCTTAATTACCATAGAAATTCGAAGAGATTAATTAGTAGGAACCATCCCAGCGACACTTGGTCTGCTATTCGTTTAAAAAAACGCAACATTATTATAACAATAATATATATATATAATGAAATGTTCGTTCGAAATGTTGAATTTCTCGCAAAAATTTTGAAAACGGCTGGTCCGATTTGAATTTGTGGTGTGCGTGGTTTTGTAGGTTTAAAAGTTCAAAGAAAAATGATTCTTGAAATCAAAATCAAAATCGTTTATTTCATGAAGGTATTATCAATACACTTATGACCGTCAAATATTTAGAATCTAGAATATATATCTTGGTTCTATATATCTTGGAGTATCTTACGTGGATCAATACGAGATCAGCCAAACTATACCTGGTAGAAATCAAATTGCCCCCGTAGCGAAAGCTATTCGATATAATTTTCCACAGGTACCATTTCTTTTCTAATTTTACTTGATTTGAAGATATTTTATTGCGGAACAACGTCTGCCGGGTCAGCTAGTTAATCTAATAAAAATAACTCCGTACAAATTGAAACTTAAAACCAGTTTTGGACCGAAGAGGTTGGATGTCGTTACAAGCTACTATTACGCAATTTAGATTTATAGACATTTTAATTCAAATGGTTTGAAAATGACAAATTGATCATAATATTACTAGTGCCAGATTTATGATGTATTGCAAATTAAATTGGAAGTGAAAATATTCACTTTAATGGAAATGAATGTGTATATAGTAAAAGCTTTTGAATAAAGTAACGCCTTTATGTATTTACATTACAGTAGTTATGTTGCTAAATAAAACGTTATGAGATCAGCGGGAACTAAAAATAACCGTGAATATTCGGTTTTGGGTATATTTACATCTATATCCTTGACTTTAAAACAATTTAAACCAAGCGTTTATAAAGTGTAAGTTTTAAACACGACTCTATTAATTTCATTGAACCCAAACACGAAAACAAAACGTTATTAAACGATGTACATGGTTCGAATATCGAACGCGGGTTCTCGAAGGTTGCTCAGTATCCCTTTCCTTACCTAGCGGAACAACATAATGAGGATAAGTATCGAAAATATTTATATACATATTCATATTTATCGATACTTATTAAAGACCGGCTACCACTCGCGTCGAGGTGAGAACGATGGTGCCCCCTGCTGTTCGGAGCGAGACGGCACAACCAGAGAATTCAAGACGAAGTTATGGCCTTATATTACTTTTTTCTTTTAGAAACCTTTTTGACGCTTGTTTTTTCTCCGATCCCTTACAACGTACACGTTTCTACATAAGTGTGGTATACAAACACATGTGATCAAAGTGTTTCTTATACTTATGGGTCTAAAAATACGCAATGAAATTAAATGCTTTTTTGTTTTCGATTCTGCACTTTCTGCTATTTTTACTGTGTCATTTACTTACACCAAAAATGTTTAAAGATACAGTAACTTATTTACGAAATGCTCCGTTTTATTGTCTTTTTTAGCTCTCCGTAACTCCGTAAAAAATATTCATGGACATTACAATGATCCGTAACGCGACAGTAGCGCTGTAAAATTCTATAATTTCTATACCCTTTTCTACAGTATACCCTACTTCCAACAAGTACACTTCCAATATCAACTATAGAATTTTTCTCTGTTAATTACAGTAGCGTTCATGTGAATCTGTCGTTAAACAACGAACACCTCACGCCATTAGCTCGCGAGTTGGACAAATATCGAGTGTTTGCAGTCGCAAGTCAAACATCGACAACAGAGTTTGCGTTACGCATCACTAGAGCGTGTGTCGCGGCGCCCGGAGCGAGTGATGCGAAGGGTTGCCACTCCAACACCTCGATAGTTTAG
>DWKC01001427.1:0-10114 GCA_018249195.1 Racta chiria
TAGTGAACCTGACTACTGAGCCGGAGGTCGTGGGTTCGATTCCCACCCAGGACAATTTTTTCTGTGATGAGCAGGAACGTTTGTTCTGTGTGTCTGGGTGTATTAATATCTATTTATGTATGTATTTAAAGATATATATGTATATTTATCAGTTGTCTGATCACCATAGTATAAGCTAACGCTTAGTTTGGGATTAGATGGCCGTGTGTGAGTTGTCCAAAGATTTATTTATTTATTTATTTAATGCTTGACTACAATAATAAGTAAGTGATAAAGGAGGTAATTAGGTGACGCGCATTAACTTAGAATAAGGCCATGAAACTATGAATCCTTTTGATTTTAATAACATATTTTGTCAAAGTTTATACCACAAGTTAATACCACAAGGTAATAATATTAATCAGTGAGCAAGAGTAGAGTGGGAAGCTGCATCTATGACGATAATCAATCACAAAGACTTAGACAAAGTGGAATGAATTAAAATTAAAAACTTCGGCAGTGTAATCGTACTTTTTATACCAAGGATTCCTTTGAAACGTGTTCGGGTGAACAAACTTAATAAATGGCTGACAAGCGAACGCTACTGGACTTTGTCGTTCTTTTACCGTCCACTCAACTACTGGAGACGAAAGTTTTACTTTATCTTGGCTTTGTGCATTCCTGAAGTTTAGAAAAAGTTGAATTCCTTTAGATCCAGCTTTTGTATTCTTAAACTTCATACAGAGTTGCAGTCGTATTTTTTATTATGTATTATTGTATTCGTCTAAATAATAAGTCCATATTACATAACGTAATAGATAATTAGATGATTGCTGAGAAAATATTGGAAAAATATAATTCTAACATTTATTTATAAAGAAATAAATCCTACCCTATCTTTTTAGATAAATATTACTTATTGTTAAAGTGTTTTAATAATATGTCTATAAGTTATTTACTAATATTTTCTACTTAAATAATTCTATAAATTCACTTAATAATAGCTGATGTCCACGGTTTCATCGTCATATTGGACTTCTTACAAAGATTTATGCACAGTATTTCCATTTGTTTTAGACCTTACATGATTTCTTGGAAATATTTTTTATGCAGACCTAGTACAAAGTTCCATGTTTCTATGACCACTAGTTGTGCATGTGCATTGTTTGATAGACTCTAACATTTACAAATATATTAATTATTAAGATTGTCATAACGAAAACAACTCTGTCATTGACCTAAAAGTCCCAAAGCTAGCTAAAACCATCGCTCTACGCGGTCGGTAGATATAAATAACGGTCGCTACATTTTCCTTTTCATCATCTGACATCCTCTGAGTGGAATCCTAATAACTGCTATCTCGACGAAGCACGCGGGTGCTGCTTATCGCAAAATTACAACAGATACATTTACGTTCCTCGCGTAAAGAAATAATTTACGCAGCAAATCCAAGGAAGAGGGTACAAGTTATGACAGAACAGCGAATTTATCTTCAAATTGACTCACATAAATATTACGTATATAAACATCATTGTGTAACTTAATTCTGGTCTATCTAAAACATTAAATATTAATTAAGTTTAATTACAATATTATGAATGATAATAATTAATTTAAGTAGTTGGTCTTGATTATCTGCATATTCACTGAAGTTTGTTTCATTTCTACCACGTTGTTAGCTAGTGCAAGATATTGTAATATGTCAGTTGTAAAAACCGAAGGCTGAGAATAAGACCTTTATCGTGCTGAATCAATAACAATGTACATAGTAAAAAACTTTATCGCTCTCCTCTGTCTGTCATTAAGTATCTTTTAACGATAAAGATCTTTAAAATCAATAAACTTAATTATAACATACATAATATAGTAGAGAAATACTGATAATTTTAGAGATTACTAAATGTGATGTCGTAAATAAACACATTTTTTCTCGCTTACATTGCAAAAGCTGAACGCTGCGACATAGATCAAAATATAATAAATCAAAACCTTAATAGATCAAATTATAATATAATATATAATAGATCGAAATAAAATAAATCAAAAACCTTAAAAAGGCCTACAAAAATGCCTCAATAGTATATGTATGTCTATCTCTCAAGGATAACCCACAATTACCATTTTTGTACTTTATTTACGAAGCGATTTTAAGCAATACATCATTAATCCTTATCCAATTATGTTCCTGAAATACATTGTGCAAAAAGCTGTGAACGTTTATGTAAAGACACACTTCAGTACATTTAGTATCAACGTTGCACCCGTGCGAAGCCGTGGCGGACCGCTAGTAATATATAAATACGTTTAGACTTAGCACCGTTCCAATGAAAAGGTTATATGAGAGACCTCGTTATACCACCGTTCTAATCACTATCACTGATTTTTACAGACAAAGTATTACGCAGCAAAATAAAACCTGAACCGTAGTAAGCTTATAACTTGCACAGTACTGAAAGGCTCAAGAAAAAATTACAGAGCCGCCGTCGACGGCGTCAGGTGAGATGTGATCGAGTGCCATGACTGGCGTCTTGTGTGCGTAGTTGAGGGAAAAACTATTATATTCAAGCAGTTGTAGAATTGTTTAATATTACTTACATGTCTTATTTAGTGACAATACAATACAAAATTGGTAGGAATTAAGGTAACAAGGCTGTAGTCGACCTTTGATTGGTAGTGATGTGACAATGCATGCCCGAGTATAAAATTAAAATACATACTCATATAGATTATATTTCATATAGATTGCTAACTCTGCCCGGAATTGAACTCTATACCTTCGGCCATGCATTGTCTCATCACTACCAACCGAAGGTCGACTACAGTCTTGTTAATATTATGTTTATCAGTTAACTGGTCACCATATTACAAGCTAGCCTTTAGTTTGGCCATGTGCGAGTTGTACCTGTAAAAATAACACAAACATTTATAAACAGTGTGTCAGGCTACACACAATGTAGGATTCCGTAGTTACTGTAGTTACCTGTTGAGTCTGCAGATCCATGTTTGTTTTTGATGTTCAATTCGTTATAGTAGGCTATTGTCATGATTTTTTGTGATTTTCAGAAATAGTGATTTAATTGGTAGCGAAAGGTAAGACCTTAACAAAACTAACCACTAGTCGGTTTATTATTTCGAAAAAACTAAACTCAAGACACATAATGAGTTCAAGATGGCGTAGACAAGTTAAAAAATTCCAAACAACTTACCAATACTGAAAGTTCCCTAAATAATAACATTTTACTCTCAAATCTTATTCTCTAACATTTTTGCTATGATATATATATATGCCAATGTTAAATTATAACTTTTGGTAGTAAGGGTCGCTGCGCTAGCCTGCGAGCGGACGGATATGGCAAAGCAATGAGGGTTCTGAGTTTACTATCGAACCCTAAAAATAACTGAGAATACATGACGCTCTCCTAAGTATGGAGATTTCCTCGAAAATCTATGAATATATAGGTACGATCCTTATTTAAAATGATTATAACAAAGGGCTCATGTAACCTAAAATTTATATAAAACTACTGTTACATAATTACTTAGCGCCCTTTATCAAATCAAATCAAAATCGTTTATTTAATGTAGTTAATTTAATCCACTTATGAACGTCAAATATCTAGAATCTACCACCGTTTCGGTAGGCTGCCATAATAAAGATGAGAAGAAATGGCGAAATAGTGCTACAATGATCTGACTTAGATAAGATAAAAAGTCACACGACGTAGTCGGTCGCAAATTTGTATGAAATAGCTTAATCCACAGTAGCTTCAAAATATCGCAACGACATGCGAAGCGACATGATAAGCGGTGCTAATTCAAAATATAGTTTTCAACCGCATCAAAATGTGGAATTTTACAACGACAATGATATTTCACGAGTATGAGAACAACAAAGTCGCCGCCACTGACACCACGCCTTTACCAAGCGATAGTGTAACTACGCATGGAAATAACATAGTCGCCGCCACTGACACCACGCCTTTACAAAGCGATAATGTTACCGCGCATGAAAATAACACAGTCGCCGCCACTGACCGAGATGTCAGGCCGAAATGCCTTACCAAGCGATAGAGTTGCCAAGCATGACTGAGAATAACGTAGATGGTACTACTATCACCATGCTGTTATCATGCGATAGTGGTATATGAGAATATCTAGTAGCCACGCACGACAGGCGTTTACCCAATAGACGACGAATATCACCCGACGAACCAATAACATGAAGCGACTGCACAAGTGACGTGAATCCGACCAGTGAAGGCTTGTTGTCTGTTGTGCTGTGTTTTGAGTTCATTCACGGCTTGTGTCGGCGATTATACCAAGCATGAGAATTTATAGTCGCCACCACTGACACCACGCCCTTACCGAGCGATAGTGTTACCAAGTCATTAGCGGGAACGAGGGAGGATATTACATACATTTATTTAATGGCAACCCAGCCCAATTGTTTCTTTTTCACCGTCTCGGGGTCGGATAAGATCACAGGTAGCGTCATGTTTTTAAATAAGATTTTTTCTTACCTGCAGGCTGCGAGGAACTTCCGGAACTTTGGAGGAAATATATATCTATGATGTATACAAAAATATATTTTGTTGTTAATTTTATTTTTTAGGTGCAAACTAACAACGTTAAAATCTTAAACACGATGCAGAAATATATCAACAATCGTTGCCTAGCAACCGATGTCAGGATTATAACATAAACCTTTTTTCCTTAACATATAATTTATAATATATATGATTACATCTTCTTCTTTCTTTGCAATCCTTATTTGTCCTATTATTGAGCTCGAGTCTCCACTCGCAATGTGAGGGGTACAAGCCATAGTCCACCACGCTGGCCAAGGCTGGTTATCCAAAGATATTTATTTATTTATAATGTCAAATAAACGTATACTTAGCAATCGAGCAATTCCACAAAATGCATAGTAATGCAACAGAATAGAAAATAAACGTATATTGCTCTCTGTCTTTGGAAAATAGTACCTAAAGTATGCCACTTATAACATTACCAATCACAAAGTTTTATAGAACCTCTGCGTCCATCTGTAAAAGGCTTCAGGCATAACAAAATTCTTGGCGCTGATGACAGTGGATAGACCAATAAGGTGCGAGTTTAAATACTTACCGAGTGACGTATACACAGAGACAAAGAAATCTTCGATCGTATATGGGTCGTGGCCGAGGTCTGCTAAACGACATAGTATATACCGCAATCGCCTGACTCATCGCACGACCTAATTATTTACAATACAAGACACTGTTTACGCTAAAGAAATTATTTACCAAACACTCAAAGCTGTCTATGCAACAGCAAGCACGGTAGGAGGGTGGATAGGTGATCTTTGTAGCAACCATCTTTGTTATAAGTTACTAGAAATCTGTGCGCAAACATCATTCATCATTGTAAAGCATAACTGTCCCACTACTGGGCATCTCTCTCTGTGAGGTAACCAGACCATAGTTTATAACTCTCTGACTGCCGGGCTAGGATTTCCTCTCTCAACTATTAGAAGACTTCACGCACCTTTGAGAACTTTGTGAGAAACTCTCAGAAGTGCATGTTCAGAAAATCTCAGAAGTCTCAGAAATGCAATAATAATACATGTGTAATACACACATAGCTTTTAAAATTAGAAGAGCAGGATTCGAGTTTACGCCCTGTTCGGGATACCAACGATCAAATAGGTTGTCAATCCCTGCGTGGCAGCTTATGCATTAGTACTTTAAAGCCTAAACTTAAACGAGAGTTGACGTCTAACAGGTGACATCTTGGTTCATACCAGTACTAATTTAAATCACTTTATTATATAAACATTATTCTCGTCGTCAACTAGTACAAGCTGAATTAATTCATGTCAGAGCACCGCACCTGACAGCCTTACTACCTATTGTTCTACATATTGGAACACGTGCATGTTTATGAAACGAAGTTATTAATAAATTTATAAAAAAATAACGTTTAATTACAATAGAATCTCAATTATCTGGATCAATTAAAACCAGGATCCGTATAATCGAAAATCCGCATAATCGATTTCAAAGTCAAATTAAACAATATTTAATTTTAATTTAGATTTACATCCTCCGTTTAGATATGATACATAAAATAAGGAACTATGACAATAATGAATTACACAACACCTTTGTAATTTATAATGTTGATTGGAAATAACTTGTTATTGATCTTTGACGTAATGAATCATTTTTAAAATGGCAATAAGAGCCGAGACGAATGAATCCGGATAATCGAGTGTTCGGATAATCGATGTCCGGTTAATAATGATTCTATTGTATTTTAAAGCATTCGAACTATAATTTGACGAACGGAATTTCCTAACCGAACCTAACCCTAATTCCCGAAACATTGTTTCTTCTTTGGAATGCATTATGCAACAGTCCTATACTAAGAACGCGAATAGCTACAGTTGATCTTGTATGGGTGAAATTTCAACGGCTGCCGTCACTTCGTTGACGGGTTAGGTTACTGCGTCGTCGGTCGCCGTCGCTTCGTCGAACGCTGACGTCGCTGCGTCGTCGGCTGCCGTCACTTCGTCGAACGCTGACGTCGCTGCGTCGTCGGCTGTTGTCGCTTCGTCGAACGCTGACTCGCCGGGTTGACGGCTGCAGTCAGTGTGATAGAGCTCTTAGTTATACTGTGTCGCACAAGATGGCGTTGAGCACACCTTGGTTGCGGTTTTTTGCTTTTCATAATGCCTGAAAAAGATTATTAGCAATTATTTGGGTACGTGAATATATTGCCGAAAGGAAACCAAACTACGAATATAAGGATAGTTTAAGCCTATTATCCTTAATACCCTTAAACTAGTTTCAAGTTCAGTTTCATCCATTCTGGATATTATTCTAAGATATTAACACATATTAGCTTACTGTCCCGGAAAACATCTAGAAGCTTTTACATAAATAAAACCAGGATAGTAGCATCATGTCATTACATAGATCCTTTTTAAAGGATTCACATAAAAGATACTTCATTACTTAGCTCAATGTAATATAATAAATCTTTTATCTATTGTATGTATCTACATAATAACTTGTGTTCCATATAAATGTATTCTCTCGTTATATAGATATCTAGCAATATGCGAAATGGAATTTTGTCCTTATTCCCATAATCCCTTAGGGTCTATTCACACTTGCGACGGCGATGTAACAAAATGTCGCTTATCTACGTTTTTTATAATCCTACCCGATGGCAAGTGACGATGTGGTCTTAGATGGAAAAGTGCACTAACATAGTAAACGCCACTCTTGCCTTGAGGACATTTTAATTGTAATCGAATGGCAACACCGAAGCGGCAAACTTAATCAAGTCCTTCGCGGTGCTCATAGTCACAGATGAAGCGTAGCGCGTACTGGCGGTATGTCAACGACGAAGAGTCTCGAGAGAATAGTCTCGTTTGATGCTGGAAAGGAGATGCGGGAATGAAATCCGGTACTTCCTGCGCATACTGTATCCGATAGAAAGCCGAGGGATTGGCAACTCTGCTCCTGTGCTCGAGGCATTGAAGGTTACTATACAAATATGGGGGACAAATCAGATGAAGGCTATTGAAACGTGCAAAACCAAATATTTCATCAGCCCTGAAAGATCGAAATTTATAGGGTTAGTATACTGAACTCCTATAAAATCGTTCAGTCCTATAAAATCCACATGTCTGTGGGAAATAATAAATCCATGTACCGTTTACCCAAACCCATAATTTCATAGTCAAACAAAATATCTCATCAAAACTAATTTTGTTGACAAACATAGGCTCGCGGGTACAAATAAATGGGGTAGTATTTAGGGGATAATGAAACGACGTACGAGCGAGACAGACGGGTAACAAGATGATTTAGGGAATAGCTAAGTCATACACCAATATATTTTAGAGCAGTGATACGATATAGCGCCATCTCTTTCTATACTTTGTATTAGGATTAATATTTTAGTAAACAGTTGTCAGTTGACATAATTTCAGCGCACGTGTTCGCGATCGTTGTTATCGATTGAAAAAAAAATTCAAGTCAGTCTGTAATTTTCTTATTGTATGACTACTCTTATGTAAGCAGTGATAGCCGTAATCAGTGATAGCCTAACGGTTTGAACGTTGGTCTCTCGAACGTGACCCGGGTTCAAACCCAGCTGCGCGCACCTCTAATTTTAAAAGTTTTGTTCGTATCAGAAGTTGATTATCACTTGCTACGGTGAAGGAAAACACCGTGAGGAAACCTGCACTCCCGAGAGTTCTCAAAAAGATCTCAAAGGGGTGTGAAGTCTACCAATCCGCACTTAGCCAGCGTGGTGGACTATGGCCTGTACCCCTCACATTGTGAGTAGAGACCCGAGCCCAGTAGTGGTACAATTACGGGTTGCAATGATGAAATGATGAAAATGTACAAATTGTCCATTTAGCATAGGTATAATCTTACCTACTTCAGGTGTAATTTGATTCTAAGAGTGTGGTTAACTGTGGGCTAGAATCTTTAAGGACATTGCGCCAGGAGTTTTTGAAAAGCAACTCTTGGTTATCATTTGGTTATTATATAGTAACCGTACTATGATAGATGAAAGGGTTAAAAAACTACCCACACGATAGGAAACAGTCAAATGTACGAGTGAAAATTCCGCCCATAGATGACAAAAGAAAAATGATGTTATTGCTACGCAAGGGACAATCGACACGTTCAGATTTTAAAATCAACCAATATAATAAATAAAATAATTGAACGTCCCACGAGGATACCTTAAAACACACTTATTACAAACACATTATTCATCAGGCATATCATTTTGTTTGATACATTAGTATTGTATACACTGTGTCCGTTATGATGTCAATTTATTGTTTAAATGTCTTTTAACATTTCTTATTCTTATTTAATGTTCATGTCAAGAGTTCGTGTGCAAGATTGATATCATAACGGACAAAGTGAAAAATGCTTTACTTTGTAAATGGCGTCATTAATAATATCTCCACCTTAATTTACAGAATAGCAAAACGACTCCTATTCTTATATTACTTAAAAAAAAACCTTAGTTTAAAAAATGTCACGAAAAAAACCTTAAAATTACGTATAAAAGTCCTTGAGGTAGAATTTGTGAAGCAAATGTTAAAAATTAACATTGACAAAATATCCATAAACCTTCCTTCCTATTATTAACATTCCTTAAAATTTCCTTTCTTGTATTTAAGACCTAATGGGAGTCATCTTTATAAAATTACGGATATAATATAAAACTGAGTGACTATTACTAATCAAGAAACTATAGTCATGAGAAACTATAGGCAGTTTTTAATATTATTGAGATATATTTTATTTTTAGATACCATTATTGGATGAGACATTGAAAAATTTACGAATTTTTTTGACACAGTAAGTTAAAAGGACTAGAAATTCCAGGGCAGATACTAAGAATAACTGACTACAATACATTCATGGAAATTATACACACACATTTTCTTTTTTATTGTTACTTTAAACTAACATAAAAATGATATCAAGAAGGTGTCAAAATGATCTTGAATTACTAAATTGGAATGTAATGAATATTATTGTAATCATAATAAAAGTATACAAACAAGATATTTTAATTACAAATGCAATTTAAATGCAATCAGTGGTTCTTTATAAATATGGTGATGTATTGTCTGAGATTACATGGAATTATTGTGAAATCTTTGCAATTTATCCTGACAATTTTGATTAGCAAAGTTTTTATTAACAGATAAAACAATTGTAGCACATTTTGAGCACTAACAGTTAAAAATAAATCTAATGAGTATGTTAAATTTGTGTTTAGTAAATCACTTTTAAAAAGTAGCAGTCTTTAAAAACTCTCTAAACACTAGAACATGTCCCGTTCCACAGTAAAATATGGCCGAGATCAGCAGCAAAGTATCAGAAACACCTTGAGGTGTCTCAGCCGCTGCTGTATCTGTACAACTAGCATCCTCAACACATTTCATGCTTCAAGGCACTTCCCTTATAAGAAATGTTGTATCTTTATACACTAAAATGATGACTAATAAACCATACATCAATGATAGAGTTCTAGTACTGCAACAATCTACAAACACCATTGAATGTTAAATACATACAAAGTAATTTTGAAGATTAAATATTAAGTC
>DWKC01001428.1:0-10112 GCA_018249195.1 Racta chiria
CTTGCTTGAGTCGGTCGCCAAATGATTCGTCGTATTCCGGCTGGGGGCTTGAGAGCCAGATCTCCTCTTATCTGTCCTACTACTGAGCTTGGGTCTCCACTCACAATGTGAGGGATACAGGCATGGTCCACCATGCTGGACAAGTGCGGATTGGTAGATTTCAGATACCTTTGAGGACTTTATGAAGAACTCTCGGGAGTGCAGGTTTCCTCACGATGTTTTCCTTCACCGTACCAACCTCTGATACGCACATATTTTTTGAAAATTAGAAGTGCGCGCAGCAGGATTTGCACCCGCGACCTCCCGTTCAAGACACCAATTTTCAAACTATTAGGCAATCACTGCTTATAATTATTATATATATATATACACAGCAAGGTGTTTATACCCAACAATTCATGTTTGGTTGTTGGTATATATATCTCTGTACCAATAGCTCACTTAACGAATGTCAAGAAGTTAACAATACCAAGACCGTACCTATATTATTATTTATATTACTTAATCTCGTTTGACAGCCAGTTTAAATTTTAGTGTGCCGTAAAAACTTAATTACCACAGTGAGTATCTTGATCTCATGTTTTATGTTAGTTTTTACCGACCCATTGCACACGAGTGTCTCTTCAGAGCCAGGCTTGTAGACACACAAGTGTCTACCTCTACAAAGAGGTCTACAAAAAGATCAGCATATTTTTATGCTACTATCGGAAAACGAGCAATCGGGTCATCTGATGGTAACTGTTCACCACGATTCATTGGCGTAGGCTACACCAGACAAGGGTGTAATCGACGAGGTACCAGTAAAATCTGCAAGCGCGTTCAAGATGAAGAAAGAAGGAAATCAGTACACTGTTAAAGCAACCGGGGTCAATAACGACATCAACGGTCCTTGGAAGAACAACATATCGCAACAACAACATCCCGCAAGAACAGCATACCACAAGAACAACATACCGCAACAAACAATATACTGCTTCAGGATAGGTGACAGAAAAAGAATGGGAAGGAGAGAATGACAAATCAATTGGAAGACAAGGCATAGATAAGTAGGTCTGGTCTTAAGTAGGACTGACTGCAGATTCCCTTCGAAACAAGAGCGCATAGATTTCGAAAATGAACTCATGGTAATCTTAAAGACCGTATTGTTCAACTTTCATATGATCGACATACTCCGTTAACGGAGCTTAAGCTTTGAACACGTTTTAGAGATTGATACTAAAAGTACTAACGTTGTCAACAGGGCTCCGTGACACTTCTTCCGTCTGTGTGTCATAGGGCTCTATTTTTTAAACCGTCATATATATAGAAATGATGTTTCTTGCAGAAGCACAGTAGTAACAAAAAAATCAATGCTCACTGTGTTACGTTTGAAGTATTTAGCCTAAGTAATTACTCGCGCATGACCTTGAGCCGTTTTTTCCTCAAAGACTGAGGTTCAGCACTGAGGTTCAGCAGGTAATTTACTCGTTTTTGAATATTACGTGTTAAAGATATTACGACAAAGCAAGGTACGAACTGTACTCATGTTCTAAATAATGAAGATAGATTCTTTGGAGTTAGAAATTTAATGTATAATCAATTTAACTCTGATGATGTTCTTTCGTGAGTTAGTTTCGTAGAGTTCTCTAGCTAAGAGGTTTTGAAAATATAAATCTCAAAAAGTCGTAAGCGCTACTAAGCAAGATGTGGGCAGTGTAGTGTTTCGTAATATGAATATCAAATGCATAAACGAACTAGATATTTCTAGGTTATATATAATTTCAGTTGAAAAGAGATTATTACAACCCCTTTGTGACAATGACAGTTGCACGGAAGGAGCAGCAGATAATATTTACGAGTATATAAAAAAATATTTCATTTTTAAATATAATTTGACAATTCATTCGCCGTGCCATGTGGAACAGCGAGCAGCATTTTAGGCGCGTCGGACTCGAGCTGATAGCATCGAACGCCACTAAAGTTGTTTCTTTCGAGTTGTCGCTTTGTTACATTGAATTGATTTCACGTTTCCTAGTGCAATATTGCTCGGTAACTGTTGATTTTATCTCATTTCATTCTGCGTCGAACTGCTCACAGAGTCATAGACTAACAGCCGGTGACACTCGAATTGATTAGAAACTGAAGTCGTGGTGTTTAGTTTTTTTTATATTATACGCAGGCAAATAAGCAACCGGTTCACCTGATGAAAAGTGGTCAACGCCACCCATGGACATACAATAACAACACCAGGCTGGGGTGCCACTAACACGTTGCCTGTCAGGAAGGGTCCATCCCTCATGTGCGGAGAAGACAAAGAAAGAAGGGAAGCCGTACATCGCTGGAGGGAGCAAACAGAATCAATAACATCACTACAAGCAATCAATAACAGTAAGCCAGACATACAAATAACATAGCACTTTAGGACGGGTGACAGAAGAAGAATGGGAACGAAAATAACCGAAGGAAGTAGAGTCGGGAAAAAGACGGGAACTGATTCTCAAGGCCTCAGCCGCAACACGACGAATCGTTTGTCGGCGAACTTAAGCAAGAGGGTTGGTAGCTATTCAGACAGGGTCCACAAACAGAAAATAATCCTTTCGCTCACCCTATCGCCAAGCAGCTGTCTTTTATCACCTCTTACGACACCCTGATCTGCCAGCATGGGATTGGCATTGGTATTCTAGACCACCCTAATACGCAGATCTGGCGGCAGATATGGTGGTCGGTGGACGGTTATGAACGCAATTGGCCATACTTTTTTATAAGCTGAAATGTTTCATAAGTCACCACTTAATAGGAGGTACATAGAGCAAGACTTAATGCTAACATACTTGTGTTTAGGATGTGATAAATAGCTGAGGAAGAAATGCATTTAAACCAACTGAATAGGACATGTCTAAAGGATTTTGAATGTCTTCATATGGTACGGTGAGCAATGACTGGCAGCAATACTTGCTAATTATGCGGTTTAGCAATTGTCAGTTTAAAGGTTATATGGTACCAGCGTTAGGCTTACAAAATTCTACTTTTAGTTGAAGCTATTCATGTGATTAGGCTCAATTAGCATTATAGTTAATTCTATTGGATGATTGAATAATTATAGTATGGATTACTAACTGCCCTCGCTTCGCTTCGATACAACTAACGTGCACAGAGGAAAACTAACACACACACACACAAGCGCAAATTTTTTGAATGTAGAAAATGGCACAGATAAAAGTTATAATAATCATTGTTTAGGGTCTAATTACCATACTAAAAATGTATATACATTCTCTCAAATATTTTCAATGTTCAGACAGAGGTCAGTTACACATATATTAGATGTATTAGATTCCTGTCTAAGTCCTGCTGTCTATGTAGATAAAGAATTTAGCAATTAGGAATTATTTTAGCAATTTATTTTTTTCATTTATTTATTTATAAATGAAAAAATATTATTATCATAACTATCCATTTCCAATAGTATAAAGTACAGTATAAAGTGTATAAGCAATTAGCATATAATGAACAGCTGAGACCGAGAGCGACCCTAACCTTTTTGGTATCGTGGGGAAATCCTCATGTCATGGATGTCTTTACCATCGCGGGGGTGAATCCGGACACTTAGCGGCTAAACCCACCACTGACTCTATTCTTGATACCAATTATCAGGATCACGGGTACGCTTTCGCATTCTTCTGCGATCGTAACCGTGTAGGTTCTCTTTGGGGTCCTCTGGTAGGCCCTTGTCCGTCGCCCTACTCTCCGACTGCGGATGTTAGATTAAACTCCCGTTCTAATCTAATCTAATCACCACAAGGCACTACTTCTTGTTCATTACTACAACATCACACAACTTTCACTACTCCTTAACAAAACTGACACAAATCCAAATAATTACTCCGGCAATAGGAGAACAATCAATACATAGTCGATTACATCATCAATGTCGCCATTCGATGTGTCGAGACGAGCGTTTTAATCGATTCGACAAGCGCCGATTGATCGCGCCTCACTGCCTTCCATAAAAGGCACTGTTTCAGAGCGGACCAACTTCAAGATTCCTTTAAACTGGATTTCACCATCCTTATTACCATAGAATAAGGCTCGAAATAGACGTTAATAGCGGCAAATTGAATTAGTATCGTATATATGGTGTGGCTAATCGCTGATGTAATTAAAGGAATTAGAAAATGAAATACGGTGATTGCATTAGTGACAAATTGTTTGATGTTGTTGTTAGGAACTGAATGGATTGAGTAAAGTGCGACTAATGAGTTTATCGTGTGGGATTGAGGATGTAAGGTGTGCCTACGTTGTCTGTGATAGCCAAAAACGGACCCATTGTGTCTATAAGGAGTTAACTATGAGTAATTTGGAAACACTAGTCATGATAATCTTTGGAAGGTTTCATGTGTAACTCTGGAAGACATTCGAATTCTTGAAGCGTTTAAAAATATCTCTATATTTATAAGTAGTGAGAAGATGTAATTAATCTTATTATTTAAAAACAAAAGAAATGACTCAATGTGCTTTAAGAATCACTGAAGCACATGTCAAGTTTTGCCGTATGGTAGCAGCCTAAAATACTGACAATCCCATGCCAGCCGATTAGAGTAAGAGGCAACAAAAACAAAAGAACAACCTTCCTGCTTAGTGCCTTCGAATTACCTTTCTCTGATACTCGCCTGGCTAGCTTGAATAAACAGCCAAATGATCAAATTTTATTTAACTAATGTCCATGTGAGATGTTGATCGCTTATTATCAGGTGGTCCATCAGCTCCAAGCTCTTGGCAAATTCAAATTCAAATTTCAATAGGAATTCACACGTAAGTATTTGTAATATATTTGATGAACTTCATTATTGAACATACCTCTGTTTTAGAACCGTTAGGTATTTCATTTAGAATTCGGAGCATTTTTTTAATTGCTTGGTTTCATAAGTGGAATGTTGGTTAGTGGTTAGTAAACCTGACTGCTAAGCAGGAGGTTGTGTGTTTGATTCCCACCCAGGACGAACTTTTCTGTTATGAACAAGAATGTTTGTTCTGTGTTTGGGAGTCAAAATATCTATCTTAGTATGTATTTAAAAAATATGTGTATATTTTATCAGTTGTTTGATCACTATAGTGCAAGCCAACGTTTAATTTGGCCTCAGGTGGCCGTGTGTGAGTTGTCCTAACATATTTAGTATTTATGTATTTATTTATGATAACAACCTATATTGTCACATTATCCTTGCAGATTTCGTCAAAGGTTCTCACATAGATCATTTCATAATATATTCCTATATAGAATATATATAAATGAATTGCTGTTCGATAGCCTCGCTACAACTCGAGAATGGCAGAAACGATTTGAACAATTCTTTCTTTGGCGTGCGCAGGATTGTTCAGGGTAGGTTTAAAAGCATAGAAAATAATTCTTGGAGTACCTTATGTGGACCTCTAGAAAACCAGTCGAACTATAATAGATATCCTATTGCCCCCATATCAAAAGTTATAAAACTTAATGAGCATTTACCACAGCTACCATTCTTTGTCTAATTTTGATTGATTTGATTACATTTCATTGCAGAACAACGTCTGCCGGGTCAACTAGCTATCATTACAAAACATAGACCCTATTAGACTGGAGGTCGAAACAAAAAGCCAGTGCAACGACATCGCCGATTACGACATCACACACGAACGGGGAAGCATTCCCGCCGGTATCTGTTCATCTGCCAACACACGCGGATACCATCATAGATGGTAGATTACTGTGAATAGCTAATCTGACGTTCCGATCGTTCTACCAGTGACCTACTTGAATAAGTTAGTATCGTGATGTTTTTGAGGTTTTGTGTTGTTCCAAAAATTCAAATTCGAAATACTTAATTCATCATAGGAACATTAAGCTCAAAATCAAAATCAAAATCGTTTATTTCATGTAGGTATCAATACACTTATGAATGACAAATATTTAGAATCTACCACCGTTTCGGGAAGGTGCCATAATAAAGAGGAGAAGAAACGGCGAAAAAAACTCCTCAACACATCTTTTCAAAAGATCAGCGCACTTCATTAAGTGCTTTTCATTAAAGTTAAAATAATGCATGAAATGCAAGTCGAAATTATTACAATTTGATTTCTATGCAATACGATACCTTAAAAATTGGTTGCTGAATTAAAAAATCTGTAACCAATCCCACGGTAATGCCTAAAGTCTTGTTAGACAATACCTATCTAAGTTGTCATCAATAACTACCTTCTTATCATATATTAATATTGTTTATATCACCGCAATAATCATGCAAAGAAAGCATAGAAGCATCCGAAATTTCATTCGAAATCAATTCGATCACGTTTGTCAATATCCCAAAAAACTTAGGATCACATTACGTTTGACATTAATTGACTTTGACTTTGAAATTCAGTTGTAAGTGCTCCGCCACACTATATATTTCTTGGAGCAAAATTTTATAATTCTAAATACATTGGGCAACTTCATTCATTCATTCAAACTCATATATATTTTAATAAATTATAATACCTATTTGTTTATCTTGTTAAGTCTATCACTACCAAGTTATTTCAAATAACTATATTATAAATTTTATAAAAAAAATGTTTTAAGGAATCCATAGTTGTAGCTACGAGGATCCCAAGAACCACGAAGTAATGCCGACAAACTTGCTTAAAGAGTGGCAGAAATATAATTAAGCATTACTGTACAAGTTTGGCGTAAAAAAAAGTTTGTATCCGAATTATGTACAAGTGTTCCTGTAATTCCTTTCATTTCTCAAAGTGAAAACCACTGTTCCCAAATAAGACATAACTACACCTCTTAAGGATCGTCGTTCTCTGAATACCAAGAAAATCATTAATTTCCACTTAATTAATTGCAGTTAATTCAATGCTAATGACTGTCGATTATTTTCAATTAACAACAGTAAGCAGTAATTCACTTTCATAAGTTTTTAGCGCGGCTTGCGTTTGCCATATTGCAGTAGATTTGGTACCTGTAGGTATTTTTCTAAGAAAAATATCAACTATCAAATAATTAGGATAAATAGCTGCAACAAATCGAAGAAATCCGTGGATCTCCTCTCCAAAAGTCGGTTTTGTCGTTGACTTCAACCCATGAATGGCCACTAATGAGCACGCGTTGGCTACTTACCTCTCCACCAATCCGCACTAGATGGAGTGAGCTCCAGCAGCAGTGAGCTCAGTTATAAGAGACCCGTGCTCATTAGTGGCCCATTAATGGGTTGAGGCCAATGAGCACGAGCCTTTCCTCATATATAAGAGGCGTATAGCATTCTCTACCACGTTGGCTTTTGTTGTTAAAAGGGCTCAATGCTTTGGAGAGCACATTATCTAATGGTCTCGTTTTGTCCTTCTCATTGTGGCAAGGGATCTCTATAAGAAGTTCCAGCATTTTATTCACCTAGTAGCAGCTTCCACCAATACAAATTGGAGAGCCTTGTACTTTGAGGGTTCCAATTTTACTAGGAGACCATACCACTACACAAAACCCTAAGAAGGGAGTATTGCTCGGCGGCTCTTCCTATCAAGGTCAAAATATTGAACTTTATTTTACAACCATTACCTGTTAATACTACCACAATTATCATCAATGTTATGTTATAATTTACCATTCCATCATCCGCATGATTTCTTGCCATCCAAATTTCCTACAGATTAAAATACTGTAAATTGAAACAGTTAACCATTTCACAATTTTTTATAGCACTAACATAAACCCGGAGGTGTCAAGAACCAGAATCCTCGTTGAGATATGAAGACCGCATGTTTGCTTGCTAGTGCCTGATTCTGCCCGACTCCGCCCGAGGTAGGAACGGGTTACAAATTAAAAATGAAAATGGGTAATTAGCAGACCGTAGCGGATCACCGCCGGCTGCGATTACCATTTATAAATCAGCACTGGAAACCGGTTTCCAGTGTCGTCTTGGAGTCACCCTTAGTAATAACTTCAAGTTGCAATCAAGAGATCATGGATCGAGAAATTAAAAGTAATTAGAAAGGACGAAGAAAAAAGGACTAGAGAAACATTTACTAGGTTTTTCCCGTGACTACCTTCATCCCCAATTTCATGCCTTTCACAGGTGGAAATTTCAAATATGCTGGAAGAATGTGTATGTATTTTTGATTAAATGCTTACATACAAAATAAGCGGTTGAAGAGATTGTATCATGGTACACTTTATTTAATCAAAACTTGCTGAAGACACGTAATTGTAATTTTTCTCCATCTTTAAAATTATGAATTTAGAACCAGTTTTCTGCTAAATACAGATTTTACAGAAGTAAATTTATATAATTAAAAAAAATGTATTAGTTATTGAGTTACGCCCAGCCCAGGTTAAGAGCCCCCAAGAGCCCCCAAGAGCCCCTCCTGGATCCGCGTCAGTATTCATCAATTCATCGGATAACTTAAATGAATTTTATTTTAATCATTAAATCAGTTTTTATAACCACGCACAAGCATTAATTGGCTGTAAAATTTGCTATTCAATAATTTATCGATCTTTCGAAACCTTTCTCTCGAAAAGAAAATTAAGATTTACATAATGTAAATTCTCGCCCGATTCCGACTGAGATATGACGGATTCTTTATTATTCAAACGTATCTCTTTTCACTCGTTGTTCTCCCAGACGCTCGTATCCCCCAACGCGCGATTCTCGTAATCAGAATCCATACATTCAATGTGCAAGCTACAATTCAGCAGCAGATCGCTGATAATTTCCGACAGGGTGGTCACGTTTCCCTGCTGCGTACTGCTGACTGCTGGCCAGCGATACGACGCTGAGTGAGTTATGGTCGAATTAAAGATCGTCGCCCGCAACATTCGCAACTAGATATTGCCTTTAATTGCTCTCCCTCGATCATAAATTTCAGTCACTTGTTTATCCTTTCCACTAGCGGTTAGACTCGTGGAAATCGGTTTGTTTTGTGTAGACAATATAATTAATTGTACCACTACTGTATAAAATAGTTTTGTCCGTTTGTATTTTAAAATACTATATAGATCATTACCATTGGTTGTTCGTTGTTCCAGAAAGTGTATGAGATTATACTTAGGCTGAAAGCCTACCTTGTATTTAGATTTGCTTAAGGACAAATTAATCTCCCGTGTTTACCGTCAACGTTGTGGCGTTAGCCATTCCGACGTCGGTATGATTTTATTCTATTATAAATTCCTACCTATAAAAATACTGCAAACTGAAGCGGTTCACCCATGGGTTAATCATTTCTCGGTTTTTAATATCAAATAAAATCAAAATCGTTTATTTTATGTAGGTAACATCAATACACTTATGAACAACAAATGTTGAGAAGCTACCACCGTTTCGGAAAGGTGCCTTACTAATCATAAACTTAAAAAACGATCACTATCATAAACCCGGAGGTATCACAACTTCTACTGACTTTTCTCAGATAATTTATCTTATTACTATAGTGTGAGAAATAGGTTTTTGGGCCTCCCTAATGGCCTGACTCTAAGATGGACAGATGACGACGATGCTCATTACAGAGTAGACCTCATTGCTCGATGCCCACGCGATTCGAGACCCGCAATCCCCCGTCATCGTTAAGTACAAATTAAGGTCCTAAGGGATTTAACATCCGTGAACAAGCAATCATATTATCACGTGGGCCGCTCTCAGGTACTAATTCCGTGACCCAGGGGTCAGAGTCGGTCACTATAATCGATGGTTGAATATTATTTTTTGGCGATGTATTTCTTATAAACCAATTTCACTGATTATAGCAATTGGTTGATATATGTACGAGTAGGGCGGGGAGCATGAAATTGATGAATAAGGTGAATTTACTCCGAGTGAAGGAAAAATGCAAACGTAAGTTTCCTTAAAGCTGGTAAAACACATTTAAATTTAGATTTTTCATCTATACATATCATGGATCAAAGAGATAAGATACATGTGATACAATAAAATGTGATACAATTTAAAGGGGTTCTATTCTGTGGGTACATGTAAACTAAAATTAACTTCGAGGGATGTAAGTAAGTCATCATCATCATCATTATTGCAACCCATAATTGTCCCACTACTGGGCTCGGGCCTCCACTCACAATGTGAGGGGTGCAGGCCATAGTCCACCACGCTGGCCAAGTGCGGATT
>DWKC01001429.1:0-10111 GCA_018249195.1 Racta chiria
TTTAGTTGTACTGTTACCAAAAGTGAATACGAGAAAATGTTTTTATACGATACAAATTATCACTTAATGCTTATTGATGATATTTTTTTTAATATTCATATGAATTAGTTTTAAGCGATTATAATAAGAAAGTGTGGAAATAATTAATGTGCATTATTAAATACTATTTGAATCGCTATGAACGATGGGTAATGATTATGAAATAAAAGAAATGTGAAAGTATATTACTTTCTGGTATCTAAATAACATTTAAGTCGTAAATTAAATTAAATAAATAAAGATTCAACAACGAAGTATTCCGTTTATAAATTGTCAATTTTTACTGCTACATAATTTACTAGGTCCTTGCCATATACCAATCATAATTAATTAAAAAGCTAATTTGAGCGTACATCCAAACATATTTTAAAAATTGATTAGGTTAAATAATTGGATGAATGGAATTTTTCTTTTCAATTTAAAACAAAACGATTTAATTTTTTTTTGTCAGCCCTACGTGGTATGCGAGTTCACATTCATTGATATGGGAAAAGCGAAAGTGGCATCCTCGGACGTAACCGAGTTGCCGGGCCGCCGGCAGAGACACCTTATGGAAGGACGTCGTAAATTGTATATCTATAAAAATGTCTAATTTTGTTTAAAAGTACTACAGTTTTGTATATATATTAAAATTGAAACATTATCCGGTACCACCATTTTATTGCATTTTGTGACATTTAAATTAATTTTAATATAACATTGACATTAGTACAGTATATTAAGTTATAAATACTCATATTTTATTTGTAAATTTCATTGCTAATAATTGACTTTAAAAATATTGTAGTAATACAATAAATTTATAAAAAACAAATACAAACCAAAGTAGACTCACACTGAGCTATAATTGCAATTTATGAGCTATTAGTAGCGACGTAGTTCAGAAGCATCCAATGCGGGGACTCCGACGTATAACCGTGAAGCAATAATCATAGATGGCGCTCAATCCAATTTTAGAGGTTTGATATATTTCAATTAACATTGCATTGCTGAATAAATTTTTCAACACACATGTTCGTAAAGTGGGTTTTTTATCGCTGTTAGACATGTAACTCTATCTATAACATTCGCGTGCTTTTTAATATACAAAAGTTTTACTATGTAATCCTATCAAGATAATTTCGTAAAATTTTGTACAATTTATACATACAATATCAACTTGCAGGTCGATAGACTAATTACAGAATGTGCTGCCGCTGGATATATACTAGAAAGAAAGAAGGAAAGAAAGAAGAAAGAAAAATATATATTTTGCCGAGAAAAAAATAATATACACAAATAATAAAAGCAAACAAGAAATAACTAAATATAGCGTTGGCGAAAAAGGTTGCACTCAACGGAACCCGCTGTTATTATGTGCAACCAATTCTACTGTATTTTGAAATATCAAAATGTTGTTATAAATCGGACGTAAGTTTAAGTAACGTATTTAACGTATTTAACCTGCGCGATACAAACTAAAATCTCTCCATGCTTTATAAGTCACTTGTCAATAGGATCGCCCATTTGTCCGCGCCGTTTTGTTGATTATTTATTTATAACTCTTTATTGTACACCAGGAAAAGACAACGATACAGAATTAAGTTTATAAACACTACAATAAGCGGTCATCTCGCTAAGCAGTAATCTCTTCCAGCCAACCTTTGGTTGAGGAGTAAATGAGAACAGGGAAAACAATATGAGCCAGATATCAAAAATGGCCACTTGAAATGGTTTTTTTCCTCGCAAGTGTGATAAAAAAGTCGTATGACACGCGTGAGCATCTGATCACATTCTTATCTAAATGTACTATTGTTATATCTAAGTAAGTTCTCGCGTATTGTGCATTTTAACAGTTTAGTAGTATTTAAAATTAACTAGTAAAGAGACTGGTAACTTACTAATATAAAAATAATGAGAAATTAGACCAATGCTTCTGGGTCACTTGTAAATAAAATCAATAAATAAATGACACACAATAAAATTGTTTAAAATATACTTCGACCGGGTAGATTGTGACTAACTAACTATGAATACTATAAAACAATATAATTATTTTTGTTGGCACTCTATTATTTTAAAATACAATAGTATTTTTACAGTTTTTGTTACCATTTATGAAATTTGTATCTGAATGTTTACGTGTTTAATATTTATATAATCTTGGAATATAATTATTGTCAGTAGACTATAGATGAATCAATGATGAGTGAATATGACACGTTACTCGTTTCGTGGTGAAGATGGTTCATTCAGTTAGGAAATTATACCTAGATTAACTAATGTTAGAATATTCACTGTTAAAACAACGCTTGTTACGTCAACATTTACTTAATAATTTCGTAAGCCTGTGTAAAGTCCCAGTATAAACTATAAGACCTAGAAGCATGACATCACGTACGTGAAAATACAACGCCTAATGGAATAAAATAGGGGTTAAAAAGTTGTTGGAAAACCCGCATACAGAGTTAAATGTTTGAGTGAAGATCCTCGTGTTTAAAATTCAAGCTTATAAAATTTTGTTTAGATTTCTGGTTATACCTGGTGGATACCTAGTAGGATCTTAAGTTTTGCCACAGATTTTTTTAGGTTAAGTTTCGAATGTAAAATTATTTCGATTGATCTTGAATTAAGCACTTTCACGAAAACGTCCATGAAAAGAATGTTAAATAAAGACTTAAGACTATTGGCTCATTGATAAAAAAAATAGTAGTTTTATACCGCGAATCCATCGTGGACATTATCCCGCATCAATATCATGACTAGGATTCTCATGTTCTGGTCAACCTGAAGCATTTTTCTGTGAAAATGATGTGAAAAAGAACGCTGCTGTGTACCAAAATGCCGTCCTTGTTCCACCACGTTGTGAATTCTCTTATTCAAAAAATGTTTATAATCGATGATGAATATTCTATTGCAAAATTTAATCCCCAGCTCATCGTGCAGTAAGTTCTCAAAATTGGTAGATATCCCACGGAATCAATTTCTACCAGCCCTGACTTCAACCCATAAAATTACAAAGTATAGCAATATTTGGAGGAGAAATTTTGTGCTAAACCTTAGCAGAATTTGGAATCTCTCAAAACATCCTTGATTAAACCAGTGGCTCATACAGACATAATACCTATATATTGTGCGTGCCGCACTGGCCGCGGAGGTTATGGGGCAGAATTGAAATTCAAGGAGGGTATTTCGAATAAGCGTAATAAAGTTTTTATTTTCAATGACTGTATTTATATTTGACTGCATATAAATGATTTATAAAATAAATATAATTGTAAAAGTCATCATGTGTGACAGAATTTATGAACCGTCTGTAATTAAAAAAAATTATATACATAAAACATTTATTACTAATTTCCGTGAGCGAATAAAAGCTATACCTATATTCTACGAATCGATTGACGTTTGCTACAAACAGATTTTTTTATTCAAAATCCGGTTGGAAGGATTCGATGACTAAGATCTCAGAGCTGTTACAACGTATGAAAAGGGAAAGCGAAGGTCACGTGGAAGACGAGTCTCGCTAATGGGACAAGAATGGCCAGTGGAAGTGTCGAAGCGATGGCGCCGTAGAACAACGTGTGGACGCAAACAATACTTTATAACAATCATTTAAAAATAAATGTTTTTTTAAATTCAGTTTAACTTAGAATGTGTTGGCGAAACACTTTACCGAAGGAAAAAATATTAAGTAGCACAATGCAGGTTACGTTACACGAAATATGAACATGATTTACACTTTAAATTATCAAAAATAGAACAAGAAATCTGCTTTATCTAGCTTGCCTCGTACATAGTATCTGCATAAAGGGCAAATCGTGTTCAAAATAAGCAATATAGTCATAGTCCAACAAAACGTGAAGACCCTTTTAAAAATCATTGCATTAACTTTAATGATAATTACTACCCATTTATATATGAACATGTAAATGCTCTTCTAGAATAAATTAGTTGTTTCGAACTGGAAAACTAAGAAATGTCAATGATTGCTGATAGAATCAGTGTCGCACGTAAGAATGGACACTTATTTTGTAAGAATTTGTAGTTGTAACCGATCAATACATGATAATTATCCCACCTTAAGATGGAACGTAAAGTTCAGTTCAATTCTTTCACAATGTTTATTGTTGTGGTTATATCCCGACTCTCAGATCTACACGAGCTTCAACGTTTTGTAAAGTACCTGGTAAACAGAGCCTTGGTCAGATATCTAGCGCGCAACTCGCAGCTAGCTCAATAGATACATTAATATTGTATGTTTATCAGTTGTCTGATCACCATAGTACAAGCTGACACTTAGTTTGGGGTCAGGAGTTACCCTGAGATATTTATTTACTTATGATTAATCATCAATCAATTAAAAGAAGTTGCTTAAATTGTTAATGTTTCAATATTTTTAAAAAGAACATGAACATCCTACTAACATTATAAATACGAATTTAAGTTTGTTTTTTACGCTTTCACGCGAAAACTTCTCATCCGATGATTATGAAACTTTGTACACATACTTGTGGAGGTATTAGAAGTAACATAGAATATTTTTTATTTAATAAACAAATATATTTATTTTAACGGGACGTAAAAAAAAATAAAAAGACAAAAATATATAAGAATTATGTTGAATTCAAACGCGGACGTAGTCGCCGGTACAGCTAGTTAATAATAAAACCGAAAAGGTACCGAAAACTCCTCAGTACAATGTAAATATATGAGTTAAAAAAGGTCGATATAAATATTCTAAAAATCTAGAGTCAATCGATCAAGACGTTCAGAAGTTACAGCTCCACACGCACCGAAGAAAGTATACTTATGCAATAAATATAGTAAAATAGTCGAAAATATTCTTGGTACATTACACAGTGATGTTTCGTTGTTACTCGATAAACAACATTTACAAATGCATATCATCGCGTAACAAAATGCGCTCAGTATTTTAAAGAGCATTTAGTTTGTGCGCTTTCTTTTCCCGTGTGGTATTCCGTTTGAGACATAATAAATTGAATCACAGAGAAATTGCTATACTTATTTGTATTCCTATATGTGTTATCCAAATTACGTAGCGATGATGACAAAACACAAAAGTGAGTTTCTTTTTAACAGCGAAAGTGAATTAAATGTGAGTTGCAAACATATCGACTTTACAACGCTACGCTAAAAACGTAACATTAAAGAAGTGCTTTTTCAGTTGGAGGATTTACTTAATTTTTTATGTAATCTATATAAATTATATTACGTGCTGGTTGAGTCGACAGACGTTGTATTATCTTTTTGTTATGTTGGGAAAAAAATCCGTATAAATACAAATCTTTTACCTCCTTTATCTTATTAGACATTAATCTTTAAAATCTCGTCTTAAGGAGCTGCTGGAACCCGCTAAGCGAATAACTGAGTGAATGACAGGAAACTCACAGCCTAAACCAGCAAGCCTAGTCGAATGAATATGTGAAAATGTCGAAGCGCATAGAGCAGAGGACTAATGAAGGAGTTTTGAATATTCCTCCCCTCAGAGGTTAAAGTAAATGTCATGGCAAAACATCATCGTGTATAAGATTAGCTTAATCATTAACACGTACAAAAAATAAACAGGTTCAAGAAACAAATTATGGATACGTTTTCCGTTCTTGATCTTAAACAAACAACAAATAGTTGCGCATTCAACAGAGAAAATTATATTTTATTTCGCGCTCATACCTGCTAACCAGCTTCATAATATACAAATAACTAAGTTAACGCATAGAATTTTAAAAACGTCCTAAATTACAAAAAATAAACGACAATGAGATCGTATTTTTCCGTAACGAATACCCTTTAATGTGTCCAAGTTCTAAATAACCTTGCGTAAGGTAACATTTGTGTTGAGAGTTGAGGAAAACCATTTTAAAGAAATAAAAAGCTTTGTTTTTAAGTTAGCAAATACTGAGATCTATAAATTTCGTAAGCAAGCCGGACATAAAAATCAGTTATCGCCATTCTTGCTTACCATCTAGTCATTTAGCACCTTATGCTGCAAAATATTATGGAGAGAGCTATGACAATACGGTGTTAGATCATTACTATAAGCACAGTAATATGGCTACACCTTCACGTCCTAGATTGCCTCTTTAGGCATCTAACATTGTAAATAATAGATCTAGAAAACTCGATACAAAAATATTATTTAACCTTTAGTTTTTATAACATTACTAATAAGATACATAACGCGACGTGACTGGCGATAATTCGTAAATTAATAACTTCACCGTTACTAGCAATATTTTACGTCGCATACTTAGCTTCATTAATATTTATTTATGAATGTACATCAAACATGCGGTCTTCTCCAAAAATACAGCGATTTACAAAAAACATTTGTAGGCATACCTCTACCCTTAATCTATGGATTAACATGAAAAAAATTGAACGTCAGATGAAATGCACCTTAAAATTTGGGATACGGTTTTTTTATTAGAAGTGAAAACGAAACACCATTATTTTAACAAAACAAGAAACTTTTACTGCGATGCGAAACGAATATAATAACCATACTGTACGCAAAGGGAAATTTGTGGAGAACAACTGGCAGATTAGATGCGGAGGTTTGTGCTGATGAAAGTTACTAAGAAAATAGGATGACGCCGCAAATTTGCGGCGACCGTCAAAGTATATGTAGGTACATTAACTCGCAGTATACCAATAGACAAACTAAACAAATCACAAGGGAACTTTGCAGCTTTATAGAGTCAGTGCGTTCTGGTGCATCTACCGCGGGTATGGCGGAGGCTGGGCGGGAGGTCGTGCATATTTTAAAAGCCATGTTTCGCAGTCTTTATTGAGAAATACGCGCCCTCATTCGTGATGTCAGTTGACTACTATTGAGCAATGACACCTGATTTCCACACGAGAAATCAGATCAAATTTTCGCGGTATCGATCGCATTGAGATGAATCGTATCCCTATGACATCTAACATTACATAAAGCTCGACCGCGAGCTCGTGATCCACCTATACAAATAACGAAAGCGAAAATGTTTGCCGACTGGTTCCGAGCGGTTATATGCCTAGATGTCATTTAAATACATAATTACGGCCTACTAGAAAGTTATTGTGTAAAAATTACTACACTGTTACGACATAATCGCATAATTACATATAGGGTTGACATAATTCTTTACAGATTGCTTTATATATTATAAAAAACAGTTATTGATGTTTAAGAGGCTATAAATTTATCTTGACTAATGATTGAATCGAAACACTGTAGTAATATAACGATAGTGAGTACTCACAGCGCTAGGGTTGCGTCCATGATGAACGATGCGTGCGTGGTGCGGCTAGTTGCGCGCGGCCGGTCACTCCGGCTGCTGCTGCTGCAACAGAAACCTCGCGTCAGCACACGCGCCTTTCCCAAACGACACACAGTTGCGACAGTGAAGCTCAACGAGGAAGCTGCATCGCACATTTAAATGCAACTATAATGTCAGAGAGCGTATAAATGCCAATAGCGACGACCTTTCGGTTTTGAACTAGGTTGCGCAAGCGAGGATCGCCGGTCGTGTGAGAAAGGCGAGTGCGTGTAAGAACGACAGTACGCCAAGTACGACGGGGGTGAAACGCACCGGAGGGGGGGGCAGAGGGGGATAACACCGCTGGCGACGCGCTGCCGAACGGCGACTAACCTCGGCGCCGCGTGAGCACCTCTTACTTATAGCCGCGCGCCCACATGTACCGCGCCGTACCCGCCACCGCCCAGGCGCTGCTCACCCTCGACACCTTTCGGCAGTGCCGTTGATACTGCGGTACCCCGGGACCATCACCATGCGAAATATAGTTTCCCCACCAACTATGTGGATCAGATCACAGTCTCGTAATTCCCGGTGCACGCTCCTACCGGTTACATGATAACACTTTAATATATTCGCGAGGAAATCAGACTTGTTAATTGACAACTTACATTTACAATTTTCCTGTCGCTTATTCAATGCTTACTGGGATTTCTGAAAAGACCAGTGAGTTTTATTGAAAAAGCTGACAAAAACAAACAGGTAGAAGATAGTCAGTGGCCACCGTCGTATATCAAAAACAGCAGAACATGACGATGCGTTATCGGACAAAAAAAATGTCTCTCAAGCCAAACAGGTATTAATGTTTTGCGGAAAGTATCCTTCTTGCTAATCAATATTGAGGTAGAATAGTTGACAATGACAGGTTTATAAGATACTTAAACAAACTACTCTACCCCTGATGATTTGTAACATGCCGTACTTTTGTAGATACTGGCCGAATGTCGCATTATTGATGGAGGCGGGTTTTTACCTCATACCTAAAACATGATATACACATCAAATATGTGCTAAAACTTGACCTTTGGAAAAAAACTCCCTTTGTAACCATATAACGAGAAAATAACACTGTAAGAGGCACCGATAGAGCGAGACTTCATCACGGCCTTGGGCAGATAAAAGTCGATTTTCTTTTCTGCTCCCCTCATAACGGTGGTGTCTCATACTGTGGGATTGATTAACTTAACTTTTAAAAATGCTTTAAATACATCTAAGTACAGGTCCAGAGCTTCGCGCTTAATTTCGCTTCAGGTCTTTCCGACGTCTTGGACGACCACGTTTTTGTTTTCCTTGGGGATTCCAGTCTAGGGCTTGCCTTAGGATGTGGTGTGGATCCCTTCGGTGAGTGTGGCCAATCCAACTCCATTTGTGCCCTCTGATCTTCTAGTCGATTGAGGCTTCATTGCAGCGTTCCCAAAGTTGGTTGTTGGAGATTTTCTCAGGCCAGTAATCTCGGGCCAGAATTTTATAACCGAACGATTACACAACATTAAAAACTACTGATATTTGTATATTCGAACCAGAGACTTATATAAATTCAAGTTCAAGTCCCAATAAGTTCATCTCTCATAGTAGAGACAAACCCCAAAGCCTAGTGGATAGAGCCCTGCGAAGCGAGAGGTCCCGGCTTCGATTCCGGACCGAGGCAAGCATTTACCGACCGATAAATATTTGTTCTTGGGTCACAATGTATGTGAAACGCTTATTTATTTATTATTATGTTTCTTTATTTATCACGAAATAGAACCTCGTTTGCTCAGTGGAGATACAATGGGTTCTATGGATATTTGTATTGTTGTATTCTGCATGTAGTTTTATGTACTGATAAATGATAAGGACGGAAGTCCCACGAAATGTTCACATTCAGCCCATTGTGCTGCGCCGACAGTTCCGGTCGACCTCCACGTCACTCTAAATGTACCCTGTTATGCCCTCACTCGAGGGAACCGCTTATAATCATACATATAATAAATCTGTAACTGATCGCTGTCTGTACATGAATATATTTCTGAGAAACTATTACTGGGGTTTTGTTGTACGAAACAGAACCCTAAAAAAATGATTATTACATTGTTTGTCGGTTTGACTATCTTGCCTGGGCATTTATGCGCACTAATCACAGAAACGGCTGATACGATTAGAATGCGGTTTTCACAGATGTATTGTAAGCTTAACATTTAGTATTTTTTCTATTTAAATTGGTTCATAATTAATCGATATATCGACTTAATAAATCTGCTCTAACGTATACCGAAATTAAGCGAAGGCAATTTAGGAGCATACAAATAATTCATAAAAATAATGTCTATCCAAAGAAAAAAAAACTTAAATGAATTGACCTTTAAAAGCACTTTAATTATGTGCAATGCTATTTAATTTACACTTTACTAATTACATATCTAATTTAAACTGTAAATTAAATTTTATAACTGAAGTTAACCTTAGGAGTATGCGTTTTAGATTACAATTATATAATAAATTACATACATAATAGATTACATTCAAATTATATAATTTAGGTGATTTAGTAGTATATAGTGTATGTAAATTATGTTCTAATTGTCGGAAGATACAGAACAAACCGAAATGTAACATGACGGCATAGCACCATAGAAAAGACATCAACGCGTCAAATTTGTAGTTGAAATTTTATATCTGCTTGAGTCAGTCGCTGATTCGTCGTGTTCCGGCTGGGGGCTTGAGAGCCAGATCTCCTCTTTTTCTTCCCGTCCTTCAGTCCTCCTCCTTCCCATTCTTCTTCTGTCCCCCAT
>DWKC01001430.1:0-10107 GCA_018249195.1 Racta chiria
TACCAATACATATACAAATATATCCAAATAAATGTAGTTACATACAACAAATATACATATATGTAAATAAAATAAATAATATATACTACACTATTTAATTTATAATACGCACATAACTTTGAAAATTACAGATATGGTCAGGATTCGAACTCAGGCCCTCCCATGAGACCAACACACAAACTTCTCTGTTTATGGTCATTCATAGGCTATTTCCATAAAAACGCATATTATTGGGCCGGGCTGGAGAATAATACGCAAAATTTTCTTCTAGGGAGCTCCTAGCAGGTCTCGACAGGCTTCGCACGCTTAGCAACCAGCTGGACACCACCTGATGGTAAACCTCATCCGTGCACTGTAGGGTACAGGTGAGTGTGTTCGTCCACCCCGATGCCGGATCACTCGATGTCTCGAATGTTTTTAACATGGTTATGTACATTATTGTAAAGGTTTCTGTAATGGTGTGGAAGGTTGGTCCGTAATGCGTAATGTTTGGGAGATTTTGATATGAAGGTATTCATTTGAATGAAAAGTGTTTCGTATAGCTTTGGCTACAGTGTGTACAGAAATTTATTTAAAATATAATTAGGCTCAAGTTTCTTCACTGTATATATTGAGTACAAAAGTAATCTCAATTAGAGGATTAATTCAAAAATGAAAACGTTTCCACTGGCAAACTATTTGCAATTTTAAAATTTCGTCGTAAATAAAATATATTAAACCGTCTTCAAAAGGTTGTATATTAATGTTGAATACTTTCCCGCCATTCAAAAACAATACTATGAAAACCTAACGTAACCTGTTTAGCATCGTAGACGTGGTTGCACACACATACACAAACACATTTTTTTATTGTTATGTAACATAGGTACTGTATAAGGCTCCAGTGAAAAAAGAAATATACAAAATTCTAAATATTTCACAATTATGGGCGCAACCTCCAGTAAATTGAATGTGGAGGAAAGAAGGCGACAAAACATTTACTATTTGCTTTCTCGCTCTCTCCCATGAGTTACGGTTGCTCTTTTGTTCATGAAATTAAGAGATAATGATAATAATTGTCAACGAGGAATATTCACTATCTATGCCAAGTATGCAGGTAAATAATAACAAAATATGTTTTAAACAAATAAGTGAACAAATTCAAATGTTAGATAAATGTCTGGTATTTCATATCTATTCATTATTATACGAGTTTTATACTCTGTACAGTTACAGTTTGTGCATGTGTGTGTAAGCATGTTCAATGTAAATACATGTTCGGACCTTGTGTTATTTAAAAATTTGTGAGAATCTCTGTTATGATGTTTAAGCAATGTCGCGAATGTACTTGTGTAGAGGTACTCACGTTCAGCGTATTTTGTGCATTATTACTATTGTTGTCCGGTGGAAACTATCACTGAATTTATGACAACTATGAGCCTTAATGCGCTAATTGTGGGTACCTGGTTCAAATCATGTATCGCATTCTTTTAAGTCGTGCTGTAATTCGGAGTCTGTGACAAGCGATGAATATAGCATATATATATATTCTTATAGTAGAGTTTTGACAGATGCTGACAAAATATGTGTAATGTGTTTAATTTTGGAACAAGTGCTGTACAATGCCCGTTGTGTATAGAATAGAACTCATTCAAAATTATATCAAAGATGAGTGAGCGATGTCATTATTCATTTCTCTTCTCGCGAATAATCCGGTAATCAGTAAATTAGAGTTATTCCGGAAAAAAATATCTTTTTTACTACTCATGTTATGAAAAAAATATTATCAGAATATTTATAGAAATAAAAAAAAATACTTCTAAATGCCGTATGATCAACAACAATTAACCCCGTTACCGGATTATTCGGGGGTTTCGATTTGAAAAATTATGAAATTGTAAAATATTCATGGGATTGTGTGCAATGAAATGAACTTTATTTCGTGTTACTTACGGCTCAATTTTTACTAGATGGACTTCCGCAACCCAAATTGAATGAAATTAAAGTGTAAGGAACACGATATAAAGTTGATATTTCAATGGTCTGGAGTGACTTAGCGTTGAACTGGTCAGTGTACAAAACTTATATCAGAACTATGTAAACGGCCTCTATATTACTCGCGAAGTTTATTAGCGTGTAAGTCCTCTTCGAGTAACTTCGTGCATCTTCGTCTCCATTCGGAGGCAGGGGAGGGGGGGCTTGTAAGGGTCTTTGTTAGTGTTTATTCACCTGCGTGGCAATACCACAAAATAAGTATGTGAAAATTGTATCTCTAACGTTTAACCCTTATAAACAACTTTTAAAGACGCGTTTTCGCAAGTGCGAACAGGCCCTAAAGGTGTCGAATGAAATTCTTTGAACGTTCACTTCCTCCCAAAGTCTAACGAGTTTATTCGCAACTCGAATGGAAATTGTTGCACTTACAACGTCTACAAACTGCATTTTATGTAATTAAAAAGAATCTTAATGTTATATTGTTGTTGTAGAGGCTATGAGTGCCGTACGATGAAAACGAAATTTGTTTCCAATAGTCAGGCTGCCTCCACACGTATTCAGCGGTCGAAACATATTGTTAGCGATGGTATTTCGAAACGTTCGATTATTTATAAAGACATTATGTCATGTACAATTTTCGCTACAACTCAATGAGACTAGTAGGGTAGACCCTACTATATGTAGCTACTGGAATGTAATATATTCTGCTACCAAAAAAATCAGTCAGAGCGCGGAGGCAGGAGGCGGGGGCGCGTCAAAATAATGCATCACAGTGCATTGTAGACAGAAAATTTCTTCATATTTTTAACATAAATTTAACGAGCTTTAGGTCTAATATATTCGATTTAAGTAATGTATTGCAAGAAAAGATCTTTTGATGCGGGATTTAGATTAATCTTAACGAACTTAAAATTAACATTAACCTTATCGAAATAATTATTCATTCGGAATAAGTCAATAAATCAGGAATAAGTCATTCGGAAGCTACATCGAATATATTTGTGGAGGCACCCTGATCGGACTTTGTATATATATGTTATATGCGGATATATATATGTGGATTTTCTTAATCTTCAATCCAATATCGTGATTCAGGTCTCGTACGTGGCCTTTTAAAATATTTGTGTAAAAAAGTATAATCGTTATATTGCAATTCAAAATGTGAAACCGTAGTAATTTTGTGACGTCAGTGTTTCAATCATGTTGAATAATTAGTACTCTATTGTATTGATGTCTACTTCCGTAGCTTTTGGTCTGTACTGGTGACGTCACGAATGTTTTGCATTCGTTCGCATGGATTAGTTGGATGGAAAATATAATACAACTGATATGATTAATATTTTTTGGGAATATCCGACCTGAGATATAAACGTGAAATCTAACATTTGTAACGTTACTAGTCTGTTCAATTTGGATTCGTACGGTTTCATTAAAAATAGTGTAATGATTGTAAATCCTACTAGGTAAGACGGTACGTAGTAAAAAGTCCTACTTTGCGACTGTTAGTGATAATTTTTAGACTTCAACTGTGGCCTGTGGATTCTCAATTGGTGTTACACGTACGATATTAGAACCTATATGAAATTTCTGTCTGTCTGTTGTTCATTCAGTAACGAATTCTTGGTGTCACGTTATAATAATAACATAATAAAATATATCGGTGTATGAATATTAAAATAAATGAATTACTATTGATGTTAAATATATTATTATAATATTACAGCTTGGAAGTAGTGTGCGATTAATGAAGAACGTATAAAAGTATCCGAGAAGATTATTTTTCTATGTAGGTTACGAAGGATATTGAGTGTTAAAGAATTGTGTAAGTATTTATGTATTATAAATGGCGAGGTGATCCGTATTCAGCGGGTATTGAGATCAGCATAGGTTTTTAATGCGGCGTTGTTAGTGTTTGCGAGAATATATTAAGCGTTAGATACTACGTGGCTGCTTCGTTCGTAACCAACGATGACGTAACATACTAGAAGCCTAATATTTTATTACCAAAAAATTCTGCCAAAGCGCAGTGGTAAGGGTCAATATAATGCACCGCCATTGGTGGAATCAGGTTGCACCATATCGTAAATCACAATTATTGGTCTGAATATCGCGTGCGGTGTCTATAGATCGATGGGTGTAATGTTTTAAACAGTTTGCCCTTGATGTGGGATCTAGTAGGTTAAGTAATCGATGTACGTAACATAAATATTATTGTCGTATGAATGTATAAAACTTAAAAAAAATTAAATTATTGTCAAACTATTGCGTACAATAAAATAAGTAAGTGCAAAAAATATATGTGAATATTATTTGTACACCTTTTATTACAATGAGGTTACTTTTTAGATTATGAGTTTTTAATGTTTTATAAACTGCTCATTCGTAAATCTTGAAAAAGGAATTTTGTTTATAATTTTTTTTCAAGATTCTCTCAGCTCGATGTGTTTTTAAGAGGTTAACTATAAAAGTAGTTTCCGAAATGCAGTTTATTCGTAAGAGCTTAAATAATGTTGATAAATGGTGTGTGAATTTGAAAGTGCTGTATCAAAACTTAGTATGGAATAATAAATCAAATCAAAATCGTTTATTTCATGTAGTATTATCAATGCACTTATGAACGTCAAATATTTAGAATCTACCACCGTTTCTAACTATGAATTATTATGGGGAGTCGTAAAGTAGTGTTAAAAAAGTAATCGTTTTGGATTAATATTGTGTGATACCTCTTCAGACATATAATCCGTTGATACACAAAAAGTTTCTAAATGATAAATATGTTTCACTGAAGCCTTAGAAAGGTCATCATAACTTCGGTTAGGTAGGCTTGGGTTTTATACTATAATGTTGATGCTTTTACACATATTGTTACATTATAGTGACGTTCCTTTCTAAGTTAACTGTAATAATTATCAACAATTTCTTTAATTTATGTCACGATTAACCACCTAAGTTGTTAATGGTATATTCAATCCTTAGTATAGAATCTGTATACAAATTCTGTACTAATGAGCGATTTAAATAATCATTAAAGACTGTTGAGTGCGGTAAGTCCGTCAATGGTACCTACCAATATTTCTTAGTCATCCGAATCAAAAGTTTGATACCTTATAGTTACCACATTCAAATAATTATCATAATAACTCCAGTGATTTATATTTCATTTATTTTCTTCGCAACGTGGTGGTGGCAGAGTGACGGCTATTTTGACGAAGAGAGAGATCTATTTTTCAAAAGATCGTTAAGTAAATAAAAATATATTTGAAGAAGCAGCTACTTATTAATTATTTTTTAACAATCCGCATTGAAGCAGCGTGTCCTCCTCAGTCTCAGGAGAGACTCATTCATTCGGGTTATAATTCATTCGAGCCATTAAAAAAATACTAAAATATCGTTTGACACCATATAAAACTTGTTTATTGAATAAACTAGTCGCCAATTTATTACAAAGATGGCGACGAAAAAAATATCTCCCACACAACTAAACAATTGTTTTATAGACACTGTCGCGGCTAGATTTATTATGAATGCAATAAAACGAAGAGGATCTGTAATATTGTTAAAATGTTTCTTCCCATGTGAAACAGGTACTGTACTGTTTTTAGACATATACAACTTTTTGTAAAATAACGGAATTGTAAGCTACGAGCTTAAATTGGTGTTTGTTGGATCTAAATAACGTGAGGCCAAATCGTGTGAAAATATTTGTGAAGGCGAGATCTTAACATTACTCATTGGATAGTTTACGTTTACGTCACCATCTGAGAGATTTTTGAACTAGAAATATAACGAATAACTTTCTCCAACTACAACTTCTGAAAGGGCAGGCGCGGGGATCGAATTTTGAATTCAAAATATTTTGAATCGTACGTACTAGTGGAAAAAGTTCAAATTTATTTGAGTGTTTTAAGTGAGAAATGAGAATCGGCTAATGGCGTATCAGATCAGATTATTGATGAGATGTGTCCATGTAATATCGTGTACAGTTTTATTTCTATATTGTTACTTTTGTGAAATTTGACTTAGGTTCCTATTTAAACCCAAAGGACGCAGTACCTAGAGTCCATTTTGCTTTGGCTAGAAATAGCGCCATTAGGTTGAAATCCTCTTAACAAAATTGACTCTGAGATTGGGCTCTAAGCTGAGGTTGGATTATTACGAGACAATTTTAAACCCTGTCATGTAATAGCAATTTGTTTTGTATTTCTCAAATCATTACTGTAAAATATATTTTATAACAACGATTATTATGTACGACTGTATACTGAGCGAGTTAACTATTATGGCTTCGTTCGACAAATTATGTTTATAGAATTTGTAACTATCTCAATGTAACTTATGTGAGCCTGATGTATAGAAATAAATGAAATTAATTTTAAATAATGTAGTTTTATTGTTTTCGAAATAATTTATAAACATATGAAGTAAAATTAAGTAACTTTAAATAATAAAATATACAACAATGTATTTGGGATACATTTAAATAAGATTATAATAATCTATAATATTACAACAATACATTTACAATTCAAGTTCTCATTAGAGTTTAAAAATATAGTAAGCAGAAATATGAATTTCATGGGAATATTCTTGATGATAAACTTGTATAGTTCGAGGAGTAAATTGAAAATAAATTACCGTTCATCACTTTATTTATCATTATCAAATCATATAACTTCATTAGCAAAATACAATCCCTCGAAATAACTTAATTACTATTGTTAAAATTCGTTCGGCGAAAAAACATTTAATTTAATTTAAATCTTAATTACAATACTTTTCATTTTATCAATTACTTAAATAATAATCGAGACTGTATATTCCATATTAGTATGTAAGTTATTACAATTAATATTATTAACGGAATGTTCATAAAAGATAATAAAAATAAGTAATAATAAATATAATCTATGTTGGTAAATTATATGTTAAATATTTTTTTTTACATTTGATTATAATAAACAATATTTGACATTATCAATGTGATATGATGTGACAATATATTATGAAATTATCACACACACACATGTATTTTATATTCGTGCAGCCAGGATGGCTAGCTACCACCACAGCTCTTGCTTGAGACAGCTAAACGCTTCGACGTGTTTTGCGGGTGCGAGATTTCTTGGATACATTTAAGTGTAATATCTTTTGTATTCTTACAATACAAAAACAATATGACGTATTGTATTTATATAAAAATTAATATTTATCATTGGAATGCCTCGGTTCATAAACTTATTTTAGCCTGTTGATCTTAACTAGTGACGTCATGCGTCTATTCGACGTCATCGTAATGTATACTTTTTTTGTTAACTGACATGACAGATGTCAGAAAACTGCAACATTAACTAATGAGTTTTTATAAATTATAGCTATAATTTTACTACTTTGGTGATACGCAGGTTGAAACAATATAAATATAATTGAAGCTGGAACCGCGACTATTTTCAGCGAAAACGTTACAATTTTTAGTTACTCCCGTGTGACGTCGACGACTGCCGATCATAGTAGCCTACATTTAATCATATTAAGATCCTACTTATAGCTGCCAGTACCTGAAAAATTATCATAACTTAATGCCGAGACAGGCCTAGCGCCAACTTTATGGTTTCCCTGAACTTTCAAAGTACTAAGTGCTGTGTAGTGCGCGGTATCGTTGGATGGAAGGAGCAGGCGAAATCTAGGAGTGGAATCCGGATCCCCCCAAATTGAATGCACTCAAGCCAGCAATATATATACTAAAATGTACCACATTCAAACTGAGCGTATTTTAAAGGGCCATGAAGTTTGGCGCAATTAAAACATGAATGATTTTCGAGATGTAAAATGTGTTAATTATTTTATCTGTCCACGCGCTATTAGGTAAGAGTCACTAGATGTTGCCTTTATTTCTACAATTTCGAACGTTCACCGCTGCGCTGGGCCAGGCTGCAGCAACGGGTCCCAGTGCTGCGGGCAGTGCAGGAAGTATTTCCTGGCAGCGGCGGCGAACCGGCGCCGGTACTCGTGCGGCGAGAGCACGGTGGGCTGCCCCGAGCCAAGGTTCTTCTTCACCAGATGCTCCAGCTTCTTGTCCCATGTGAACGTGCGGATGTAGTCTGATAGAGAAACTGTGTATTAGTGGGGGAATGGCTAACCATTCCTAACCTAACCTAAGTTAGGCTTCTTTTACTGCTTCTGTATTTTGTGCACTTTTGAGGATAATATCAGTATGGTATTGCTCATTGCTTAGACAGAATGTTTAGTAAACTCAATAATCATCGGCTATAAAACCTATTAAACCCCGCATATAGGGCGATCTGTTCCTGGCAAAACATTACACCAATCGACCTTATATTAGACACCGCACGTGATGTACGGACCAAAAGTGATTATGATTGATGTGTGATTATGATTGAGTGTGATTTATTACATATGCAATTTTAAATCGACCAATCACGTAGCATTATTTTGACCGTCCCACCTTTCTTACCTCCGCGCTTTGACTAAATCTTGTGGCAGAATGTTCCAAGAGACGTCAAGTAGTTGGACAATTCATGGCTATTGCTTGCTCAATCCTACACTTGTGAAATGGTCGATAATATGTATATTTGTAAACATATAGTACGATAGTCCTTGTCGCCACTGACCAATGATGCCAAGCACGAGCGTATTGTTGTCGATGCTGAGCAGCAGCGAGTAGTCCATGACATGGTTGTCCTGAAGGAAGAGCGTGTCGCGCTCCACGGCCGCCCACAGCGCCGCGCCCGCGCCCGACTGCACGTACAGCTGCGTCTCCCACCGTACTGACATAATACAGGTTACGATACGTTAAATACGGTTGTAGTGACAAGTTTAAAACTAAAATACTTTTCTTATTGATGCCTTGATCCAAAGAGATACTATAATAACCGGCAATAAATGCATTTCGATATAAATAAGTCTGTAAGACTACGTTTGAGTATCGATACCGACTAGGCTAGTTTCCCACCGCTGCCACAGTTACTTACACCTAAGTAAGTTCTCGTCGAGCAGCACAGTAGGCGCAGCGGCACCAGCGGCGGGGCTGGGAGTGAGGCGCGGGCGCGAGGTACCCTTGAGGTCAAAGCGCGGTGCGCGGGCACTGCGTCCATACCACACGTGCTCTACCACTAGTACGCCACTGCCGGCCCCGCCCACGCTGAACACGCCCAGGATACGGGCTGGAAATATATAATAGTTCAGGTTTCTTTCGGCTTCGATTAAATGATTAATATGATTTCTAGGTTAATAAATGGAAATTAAATAAAGTTTTGTGACATTAATGCTGTGAATGACAACTTAATTCACTGTTACCTGTAAACGTCGCAAATAAACACTTTTTATTGGTCATATAATGTATTCATTAATATGTAGCACACACTCAATTCCTGACACTAGCAATACATCCTCTTCCATTTCTCCCGTCAAAATCGAATGGAATTACGTTAAGTTAGTGTTACAAGTTCCAGTCGCGCTTCGTCACTATTGTCAGTTGAAAAGTTTAAGTTCAAAGGTCCAATTACAAGATACGTGAATATTTCAAGCTTGATCTTTTTCTATTTCTTACAGCTCTGATCCCTGTAGTATTTTTAACTACCTGGTTTCGACTCAGTATTGTATGTACTGTATGTACTGCAGGACATAACTGAGTAGACTTTGACCGTGCTCCAAAATATCACTTATTTGTATGTTTACATATATGTGTTTATATGTAGAAACCAGTATTAAGTGTCTTACCAAGTAAGCTGGGTTGTGCCCTCTGGCGGCAGGTGGTGACGTAGTTGAAGTAGTGCGGCGCAAACTCCAGAAACTGCTGCCATTCCGGCTTCGTCATCTCCTTCAGCACGTACCTGTCGTCTGCAAGCAACAAAGGGTCGGAGAGGATGAGTGACTTATCTGTTTATATTAACAGTGGTTAAAAGGGAAAGAAACGATTGTCGTTAGGGGGCAGCGGTGGGATAACCAACGTATGTATGGGCGGGTGTAGGAGCATCTTCAAGTCAAGAGTCGATAGGTTTTTACTAAGTTACAGTGCTTACTATCAGGTGCGTATTCGTAGTCAAGTTCTAAATTGTTGAGGGTAACAAAATAAACACGGTAATTAATTACCTGTGGTCTTGCAGAAGGTAGAGC
>DWKC01001431.1:0-10104 GCA_018249195.1 Racta chiria
TGCTTTTAGATTCTTTCAATTTTATTTATTGTCATATATTTTAAATTTGAGCATTTTAATAAAGTGTCAATCCAACCTTAGCCCAATTTATCAGTGACAACCGCATTCAAATCGGATCAGACGTTTCTGAGATTAGCGCGAACAAAGACAAACGGACAATCGGACAAACAGAAAATCTGACAAAAATTCTAAAATGCTCCTTTCCTCCCAATAATTTTCTCCCATATTTCTTCCATGTACCGACAGCGATCAGCTACAGATTTATTATAATTATGTATGATGCGCAACATTAAATGTCGGTATTATTGGGTTGGGATTATTAGATTTTATGTAATGCTCGTTTTTATATAGATAGATTTATCATTAAATTACTGGAATCTTCTAAATCATGCCGGAACTTTTATCTTGAATCAGCTGAGTTCCGGCCTGGGAATTAAGAGCCAGTACCCAAATCGATCCTATGTGCAGTTATTGCTTGCTATACCTAACCTCGGGGACAATGAATTAGGTTCCGTTATTTAGATTCTCAATTTCGCAATAATTCTGAAAATATTCTATCGACATTTTCGAGCTAAGTAGGACATCACTTTTATAAGGGGATGAAGGCTAAGTAAATCAGAACGCATGCGCAAAAAGCGCAAATTTGCAAACAAAATCCACAATCAACAATCAAACTTAGACTCTATGTAAAGAACTATATAGACCAAATTAATTCGCTTACTGTATTCAAGGACAAATAAAAATTCAGTCTTGCCGACTGGATTTTTTTGGAAATCAAAATGTATAATATGGTAGTATGGAATAAACAGATCATGTAAAGTAATTGTGCGGGGCCAGGTCATCGTAGGTCATTGGCCTGTATATAAAATGGTTTTGGGATACGCTGTATCTTGGGTTAATTTACCAAACAAATATTTATAGCTTTAGATAATAATCCTCTTAGATAATTACAAAATGAGCATTTACCAGGTGGTATCTCTCATTGACATTCCTTCTCTTAAAATATATCATATAGTACGTAAGTACCAATAGATACATCGCAGAACAACGTCTGCCGGGTCAGGTAGCTAGTACAGCTAGACAGACACAGGCACACTCACCAGGATCCCAAACTGCAGGTAGCACGGACATCACTAATGGTATTAATGAACTTTTATCTCATAAATATTGTCCCTGGCGGGAAGTCGAACTTGGATCTCTTGCTTGGAAGGCAGAGACCCTGCTGAAGAACATTTGGGCTACAGAGCTGTTGTACAAAAGTACTAGTATTAGATATTATTCGATCGTATAAGAACAATCATAAATTTGGGTGGCCTGGTGACTTGTCTAGTGATTCCCACTCAGGACAAAGTTTTCTATGAGAAACAGGAATGTATGTTCTATTCGTAAAAAATATATATTAATTTATGTAAAAAATATGTGTGTCTGTTTATCAGTCTGATTACCGTAGTACCTACAAGCTAGCGCTTAATTTTGCGTCACATGGCCCTGTGTGAGACGTCCTATGATATTTATTTATTCTTTTAAAATACATTACTATTCAGAAAGTAAATCTAGAAGGTAAAATAAAAATGTTTGCTCAAACAAACGAATTCAACAATAAGATTTCAGTATCTTTTATTACTTAGAATAGGTATAAATAATTAAATTTATTGTCATGACATTTCACGTTACAAACGAATAAGTAGCAAACAGCTTTCAGTTTTTTTTGTCATAAGTATAGCAGGTGTCCCGATTGTTGAGCACATCTAAACCAAGGTGGTGGTAATGCACACTTTCATGCAATCATCCGACATCACCCGACGAACCAATTGCGTGAGGCGAGAGCACGAGTGACATGAATCCGAGCTATGCTCACGTCTTGTGCCGGCTATTATACCACTATTAGTATTGAATAGGATAAAGCTCTTCCCACACTCGGAAGCGTTCCTCAGAGAGGTTTTCGTACGTCGCGAGGTCCGGATCCATACGCAAGTAGGTCCGATTCGTTGGCGTCATGGCTGGCCAGTTCAATCCTTCCAGCTCTGGCGTATCACCCCTTTCATTTGGGTCGCTGGGGAATAAATAAATATTTAATGACCATTATTTATTATTTATAAAAATATTGTTTTACTTGTATTTAATATTTAGCCAAATCGATCGATTGCTTTAAAACATTATTAACATTTTATTATTAGCACTACACTTGCGGTAAGGTATACCTTATTTAAACTTGAAGATTTGGAGTAAGTACAAACTATTAGACATATTGAAATGCTGCGTTAAGTTAAATCAGCTTGATGAATATTTTAAATGTATGTCAAAATTGAAGATCTGGAGTAAGATCTGCCAACAGGCCACGTGTGGAAATTCCAATACTATATTTGGAATTTATTTGTATAAAACTTCAATAGCATGATGGAGGTTCGCCGTGGCGTTACAAATGTGTTGCACGTACCCGTATCTAGCAAAGTTGTACCAGACAGCGGTCATGATGTCCACCATGTGAGAGTCCCGACTGCTGTCGGCGGGGATCTCCGGGAAGCGGTAGCTCAGACTGAATAGATAGATCAGATCATCGTGGTGAGCTGCCGCTGAAAATGTCATGGATATTTAGTACCGTATTACCGTAACGCACACATCAGCTGATGATCCATCTGATAGTAAATGGGCAGCATCGCTCACGAATATCAAGCGAAGCTGTCAGTGATATGATCCGATCGAGGGTATCGATCCAGGATCTCAGGTCTCAAGCGGAACACGAAAAGTCGTTTGATGGCTGCCCCCTGCAAAAGGTTGATAGCGTTACACGGGCTTCACGGAATAACTCGCAATCCTAACGCAAGTAAGTAAGTGGTTCTGTAGGCTCTTACAGTACCCTGGTCTGCCAGCAAGGTAACACTTGGGATCAATCACAATCAAGCTGCCACTGAAGTAATATTTACTCACCCACAGGTTTCTTAGTGGTAGAATTCTCGTAGTGGCTATGGTTCCCAATGTAGGCAAACTCGTAGTAGTACACTGGTTGGGGCGAGTGGCGACACATCAGATTTGCGGCCCTTCAACAGAATAAGTTGGCTATTCGTCTCAATTGAAACGCTCATAGCCCGGCGGCTTGCTGCAATCTTTAGTGAATAACCGAATTAAGCTACTGCGGGCGCCGTCGGTAGGAGGATGGATGACCGCTAGTGACAAAAAAATCTTGAGCGCTTTCATGCTTCGGAGGACATGTGAAGCTGTCGCTCCCGGTTATTGTTAGTAAGATACCAATCACTATGCCAATACTAAAGTAAAGTGTGTTTATTTAAAGAATCCACACATTCTTGTGGAACAATAATGCATAGATTTCCCGAACCTCGGCGACACACTTACCTATGGATAGGAAAGCTTGTGATAGCATCAGCATACAGCCTTCCCAATGCTCTAGCACTCGTTTCATTGTTGGCCAGTATCTGATCATTGAGATACTCCTTCCTCAGCCTCCTCACAGCTGGATGCGGCTTGTCACGGGTCAACATGAAGGAGATAGGTGCTACTCGATCCCAGTCTTCGTTCATCTGCTTTCGGAGTGTTTCGTTGCGGAGTGGGTCTACAATTTAATTAAAAAAAAAAAAAAAAAATTAAAAAGATATTTAATATAATTTAAAATCTCGAGCACTTGCTCACTTTCTTAAACCAGAAAATAAAATTGTATGTAAATATACATAAATATACATAAATATAAATTTTAACTAGGCTCTAACTTTGAGAAGAGAATTTGAATACTCGTATAACTGAAAATTAGTTACTGTCACTTGAGTATTCGCTTTAATTTGGTACAAATTTTAAAGTTGTCCAACGTTACAATACTTATTATTTAGTTAGTTTGGCCGAAAATTTATAAATTCATGAGAGAATTAACAATTGATGAGAATTTTGAGAGTGTTTTTTGAGAGAACTAGAAATTGTTATTATTTCTGTAGCTAAATATAAAGATCCAACGTGCTGGTTCTGAAGTTTATGTTGAATCTTTCCATAACGCCGTTTTACTTACTGAACTAACTTACTGAAAGCAAGCCAAAAGAACTCGTCCGTGGTGGTGGAGATGATGAAAGGAACCGCGTGCGTTTTGTTCTCTCGAATTGTGTCCATTGGTTGGATGGGCAGAAAACGTTCCTGGCCGAAGTCTGGTTCTACTACTGGTGTGTAGATACCCACGGGATCGAAGCCAAATTCCTGTAACAGTTTTAAATTTGGAGTGGCATTTTCTGAAAAATCAGCCAATAAGCTGAGAAAGGATCCTGTAAAGTTCCTGTAGATCTCCGTCACTGCGATAGACTTTTAAAACGGACGAATTTAGCAGCTTCAATAGTAAAAAACCTTCCATGATGAGTGATGAGATGAGATAAAAATGAGTGGTTAAATGCTCAGCGACCTCCAACAGGAAATGCCTGACGTCACAATTAGTTTGGCTCGATATGATTATCACTTCATCTTTTACTTAAAGTGTACAATCTGTACAATCGAATCGAATTAATGATTCTTACATTATAAATTCCTTGAGATCTCCCAATATCTCGCCAGTCTCTAGTCTTGAGGCAGTCGATCATTGCTTTAGTGGTGTCAGTGGGACATTTAAGATGCTGCGCTTGCTTCACCGCTAGATGGCGCTGGTGGGATGGGTTGGGGACTTTGAGTGTGGCGGAACCGCTCATAGATATTGCTCGATGGAAAAGACCTGAAGTAGCAGAAGTAGTAGAAGAGTATTAAATCCCTGGCGCAAAACAAATTATTTATTTGTGGCATTTTAACCTCCAGACAAGAAACACTCAAACAGAAGTCGTAAAGGAGAGCTGTGAGCTTTGAGTACATCACTGTCCAATATATAAGTTCATAGCAACATCGCCGAAAAATAAGTAGATCAGGATTATTCCTGTATTTTTACTATACTCGAGCTGATGGGATAAGGCTGGTTAGTTTTACATTCATATATTAGGGATAAATATATTGCTTGCTTTTGCTTGCATGCTTTTAGGCAGACTGCTGTACGAAACTGGTTCTGGTTCCACAGTCAGTTAAGGGCAACTGATCATATCAGCTGATACGTGTTGTCATTTGTATAGATTGTCTGGATGATTCAAGTATCAGGTGACGAGTGAGTAGGGGTTTATTATTAAAGAAATACCTTTGGACATGGGAGAAATCATATGCAACATAACGCTGACAGAACCAGCGCTGCAGCCGGCAATGGTGACGAGATTGCGATCACCCCCGAAAGCGCCAATGTTCTCTTGCACCCACTGAAGAGCTGCCACTTGGTCTTTGAAGCCATTGTTACCTGGAGCCAATTCATCGCCTGTGCTTATAAATCCTGTAAGTAAACGAAAGTATGCTTGAGAGCCAGTTTTTGTTGCCTGGCCCACACTACACTGTTGGTATTGCCTTTGATGTTTCTGAAGTGCATGGCATCGGTTACCCGGACTCATTTACATGTTCTTTTTCCATATATCTAAACTGTAAAAATTTTAGAGAAACAGACTGCATCAGGTCATCGATACAGTTAAGGAAAGGAAAAAAACGAGTGTGATTATCATAATCCCTGAACTAACTCGAACACGTTAGGTACGTATACGCGTTATACGAATGACCTTATTTATTTAGTAGTAAGGTAAAAATCTTACACTTAACATCTAGCAATACCTTGGACGTAGATTCCGAGCTTACACTGGGTGGTGCAAAGTACTTATGGTACAAGAGATATTCAACAGGTAGACAAAGCTTGTAGTTAGTTCTTGACCTACGAGATACCTTACTTACTTACTTAGACACTTATCTCTTTAAGTGGACTAAGAAGAGAAGGAATACGACTTTACCTTACCTAAAAATAAAAGAGTATTCCTACTCCAGTGTATCCTGTAAATTTACCAAGAGTGCCGAGTCTGTAGTTAATGGTGACCAGAACGATGTCCCGATCCAGTAAGTAATGTGGGCCGGCGAGGTCGCTTCTCCCCGTCATCGAGTAGAACCCTCCAGCATGGATGTAGAAGATTACCGGCAGACGCTTAGACCTGAATAATAAAAAACATAAAACGCCGCTTCCTTGTACTTTTACGTAACAAATATTTTGGTCGTAGGTAACAAATATCTTATAGCATAGATCAGAGGACTGCGAGAGAAGTATTGTGGGCCGTCAATTAATTTCTTTGTTATTAAGGCTAAACCTTATATCCTATCCAGGTAGAGATTGAAGTTGTTCACATTTTACACTACTGTTGTTTCGAAGGCGAATGTAAATTTTTACATATATGTCAGCTGGGTGGTATGGCCAAACGAAGGCCTTTAGAAACGTTAATTCGTATTCTCAAGTTTTAAACTCTCAGGTGGACCCAGAGGTTAGTTCGAAACTTACTTCAAAAAATTAGAGACGGCTGCAACTTCCAAACTCAGGCCGTCTCGTTTGGAAGACCACGTTTCTTGTTTTAATACCTATTTTCTTATATTATTGGCTAATCTATGTCTTACTCATCCCGATCCGCTGGCGTATAGACGTTGACAGTAAGACAATCTTCGTCAACATAGTACCCTGGCGAGGATATCAGTGGACAGGCTGGGCTATCCTTAGACGCGTCTTGTGGATCTCTGTAGTTGTAGATGAGTCTCGGAGGCTGAAAGCAGTAAGGTTTTTTTTATGAAAAATCTGATGAACAATTACTCACCACAGGTTAACGCTGTGTTGCCGGTCATTAAAGAAAACAGAAGAACAAAGAAGTAAAATAATTTATGTATTCTCAGTAAAGCGGCCATGTTTGTTTCTAAGGTTATGATTGCCCATTAGAGTGCGTTGCACAAAAAATAAGCACGCTATGGATATATATACCGTGAAATATTTATTGCTAATTAATAATATGTTATTGCTGTTTGAAACTGCATAAAAAATATAATAATATTCAGATACACAGAAAAATTGTCTAAGTAATTTTTGCCACTAGCGGTCACCAATCCCCGCGCGCACCCGCTATTGCTTAACTTTGCTGATCACTTACGATCTAGCAGTGTAGAGAGAGTGTCTAGAGTATTTACCTGAAACCTGAGCTCTCCAACCGGAGGCTCAGCGTAGCGTATCCCTCTGTAGGTCTCTATGAGTCGACCTCGTCTGGTTCTGTTGTAGGCGCCGATGAAAATGCCTGCCTCTGATTCCGCTCTTGGATGGTTTCGAGGCACTGAAAGATGAAAAACAGGACATCAGTGTAAAACAAATACAAGTACTACGTAACACAAAATATAAATCTTAGGACAATTCACACACGGCCATTGAAACCTAAACAAAGCGTTAGTTTGTACTATGGTGATCAGAGAACTGATAAATACAGAAACACATATAATACAAAATATATTCCTGGACATCACAGAAAAGTTTGCCCTGGTTGGGAAACGAATCCACGACCTCCGACTTAGCAGTCAGGTTTACTAACCACTAGACAAACAGGCCTGTCAAGTTAGGTGTACGTGCAGGATTCGAACTCTACCAACTTGTGTGGGGGACCAGCATTCAAGCTTTTAGCTATCATTGATTGAAGGTTAATATTATGTAGGCATACATGTAGGTATATCATAAATTATGAATAATGGGAATAATGTTAATGATCATCATCCTCGTGCTGTTATCGAAATTTTATTTACAGTCGGTACTTATTTTTTTTATTGGTCGGTAATTGAAAAAGGTAAAAAACTGTATCACATTGTTATCTATTTAAGTAATCTTAATGTCTTTACCTGTTTTACCAGCGTGGGAGTCACCAGATGACTCACAATGTGCATTTCCATTGATAACACAACACAACACTAATATAACGACCGGTTTATACATTTTCCTCAATCACCCGCGCCGGGAGACTTGGTTTACTGACCGATGTTTAATAATAATGGGCCTTATATACGCTGTGATATACCAAAGCTATATTTAGAAAATTTAGAAACACAACAATAGAAAGTTATTGTGTCTCGCATCTTATGATGCCCTGCGGAGTTTAGTGAGCAATTGGTTCCTAAGACGAAATAAATTATTTGATTTGAAATATGAGTGTAAGGAGCTGCAGGCAACACGATCATGCCTCAGTTATGACTAATAATCGTTTTTGCAAGTAATTGAGTGTGTTCCATTGCTGTGGATAATAGGCACGAGTTAATTCATCATTATTCAATTGTGTTGACCAGTCGATAAGGAAAATGTTCTAAAAAATATCGGCTAGGAGGAAACCGCCGCATCTTAGAAAGACACCGTCCGTGGTACACAGGCGCGGCCATAACTAGTATCTGTTTAATCTGTTTTTTCATACATATAAAACACGGCCTATGTTAATTGTAATATATAAATAATTATAAAATAAAAAAAATGTTGCGTTTGTGTTTCAAGGAATTGAACCCTGGACCCAACCAGCATGTGCACTGGAACAGCAATTTGACAAAAATGCTTATTTATATTGCAATGGAGTCCAGAAAGTAAAGTCTAGAAGATTAATTTATATTTATATTTATTGCATATAAAGGTATATTTATATTTATTGTATTGCCAAAAGTTATATATATTTTTGAGAGTAATCTGGTGGTTACTTAGAAATTCACGATGTTGTTAATGTTGTCCTCTTAAATTGTATCAACTTATATTTCATCTAGCAAACTGATTAAAAAGTATTATACAGCAAGTTAAACGTTTCATCTAATGTCAAGATCAAAAAAACAGACTGTATTTGACCGCATTTAGAGTTTCAAATTGACTGCAGTCTCTAGACAAACAAAACGAATGGTTGAGCGCGGGTCCGCTAGGAGATCAGCCAAACTATAATAGATATCGAATTGCCCCCTTATCAATAAGTATTATATATACTGGGCACTCACCACAGTTACCATTATTATTATAATTTTTGCAGATGAACGTTTGCTGGGTCAGTTAGTTATGTTATAAAAACAAACAGAATGCATGTAATGCATAATCTTATCAGCCAGTTCCTTGAACCGTTGTTAACCTTGTCACGACTGGCTTACTCGTTTATAAATTGAAAGAAAATAAGGAAAATGTACATAAATATTAAGTTATTTTCATTAATGTCGTTTTATGTTTATAACGAAGGAATATCCGTCTAGGTACTCGAATGTTAACCTTCATCTTTAAACTACTTAAATGATACAAGCCGCCCGCTGCGCTCGGTAGTTTCGCCCGCGCGGTAGGATAAAAAGTAACCTACTTATATGTTATTCCACACCACCAATCTATCTCTGTGCCAAATTTCATGGGACTTGTATTAACATACGAGTGAAGCCGCGGCGAACTAGTTGTTATAATTATGATTACGTATTAATTTAATAAACCCTATTTAAATTCACTTTTGAAATTAATTTGGAATGAAATGTGCTACAGATGTCAAATGTATCTAGTGTTCAACACGTCAAGAAAAACAAGTAGCGGGATCTTTGTTCTGCACTAATCAGGCTGTGCATTAATTGATGCAACATCACTATCTATCTGGTTTACTGATGAAGTACATTTATCTTAAACGTTTTCTTTGTCGCTTTATCTCGGCAGACAGTAAATGCGACTTTATTTCTTTCATTGTTTAAAAAGTTTTTCTAGCATTACTTGTAAGGTATAACTCTTGAGATAGAATATATACGTACACACTCTAGAGTACACACATTACTTAATCTTCAACCTTCTTACTCTCACTGACGTTCAAGACACGTCATGACTACGTCACCGGATTTTCTACCTTAAGTTTTGAATCATAAAGACCACAAGAGGCCTATGTGGTTTCTGTACTGTTGTGGTTTAAAAATTTGCCTTAAGGAAAATAAACAGTAAAACTTGTTCCATTTGCACGAGATTTTAAGTATGGCCGGAACAAAGGTAACATTAATGATATCCCTATTAATATTATAAATGCGAAAGCTACTCTTCTGTCTTGTCGTGTTGGCCTAGGATACCAACCTCAATCCCTGGCAGACCAGGGTGCCATCAGAGGCGACGGAAATCAGCTGCTTGGTGGTAGAGTTTCTCGGAAGGATTACTAAGTTTTGTAAATCCCATCTGGCTACCGTTTTAAGTCAGCAAAGTCTACCAAATAGTTCGTCGTATTTCGGCCGGGTCCTTGA
>DWKC01001432.1:0-10103 GCA_018249195.1 Racta chiria
CCATCGTACTGACCGCATCCGCTGTTGCTTAATTTTTTCGATCACATACGATCGGAACGAGCCGCTGGGCTATAGACGCTTTGGTTGTTGTCTAATACACTATAACTATTGACAGCTACGTTGCGAAAATCAGAATTAAACAGTCGATTTAATAAATATCACACGTGGTAGAAATATCCTATAAAATCGACTCTTTATAACCATGACTTATTGAAACGTTTCATATGGATAGATTCCGATTATTATCGCCAGTTTCACTACCCTGTTCGACCCAGTCGGTGTCCTGTCTACTAAGGGATCTTGGTATTATTTCAGCAAAAGATGGTAATATATTTTTGATAGTAAAAACCTCTGTTTTCATTTGTTATGTCTATACCACCTGCCAAAAAGGAAATCCAATGGAGGATTGTTTCTAAAGTCCAAATGATTAGAATATAAAATCTATACACAAGGCGCTGTTAACAATAAAATCATAGGAATTAAGTATAAGCCGTAATTCAAGCATGACATAGAATTCAATGGTATATTCTAGATTGGCTCGGCAAAGGACACAATCGGGGCGGAGCGGCAAACAATCGAGCCTCACTTGTTGCTGTTTTCCACAGCGCTATTTTTAGGCGCTTAGCCGTTTGATAAAAGCTCGCGCTGCACTAAAAGCTAATATACATTTTTATGTTTCACTTTCCGCTGTGTAAATTGTGCTTTTAAAGTTTTACATTTTACGTGAATGTAAGGTAAAGTAACTCAAGTGACATTTTTTGTATCTTTTCGTAAAATGTCATTCCATTATAATTACATAAATGATCAAGTTAGCAAAACTAACATTACATGGTTAGCAAAACTAACTTATTGAAGCCTCTTTCCGTTCTCTTTCGATAATCGGTAATCCAGCCCACTTCTGACTAACTTAATTACTGGTTTTGTATAAACTTCCTTATCTCTAAAAGCATTTTAAAAGCTGTTAGATGAAAATTTCCAACCATTTTGATGATGATGTCCTGACTTTGTTCGATCTAATCGTGTCTTTCATTCTAGCCTTAGAAAGTGAACAAACTATGGTTCATTTAAGTTATTACTCAATTGCCAATACCGGTGGCTGTAAACGGTAGGACGTTACGGGCATTCAAGTTACCAGCAGAACGAATGTGTAACTAGCGACCTCTGGTTCACCATTCGCAATGGTACGGCCTATGTCTAAGCTAATTTAGCTCTCCACATACACGTGCTTAATCGGCACTAACCAATTTCAAGCTTCAAGTTGATACCTTATGTGTCAAAGTAATTTTAGAATAACAATAAAATTTTACTTTTGTTTTTTTTTTCGGCGCTACGTTCTTTTTTATATTTTTTTATATATATTGTGGCGTCGAAAAAAGGTTTCTTTCTTTCTGATTTCTGACTTTTGAGAGATGATAATAATTCCGAAAAGAAATGACACCTTATGTACTTACAGACCTCAATCCAGTAATCCGCCTTACTACAGCGAGAAGTAAGCTTTTTACGGCTCAACTTTACTGTCATATGTTACAAAATGAATTGGATTAGATCGAAGTTCTCACATGGAGAGAAAAGTCTCTTTCCTCTGCGGGGAATATTAAATTCTAGCGGGCGAAGTGCTTGGAAAAATCTAGAATATCTTTAAATCGCATAGCATATCTTTACTTATTTAATACTCTAAGAGAAAAGTCTTAGTGCCCCCATTTAAGAACAATACAATAAAGGGGAGAGAGGATGGAAAAGGAGGGCAGTTAATTAAATTCTATATAATATTTTACAAATAGGCTGTACCTTGCTGGTAGACTCTGCCTGCGAAGCGAGGTTACCCGCGGTTCAAATCCCGGCCAGGGCAAATATTTATTTATATGTTTTTTCTCGGGTTATCGGTTTATTTATGTATTTATCATATTATCTTCCACAGAGAATATTTAAGGAAGGGCGTATGAGTGTGTGAGCGTAACACATGATAAAGTCAGATTTGAACTGTAGAGCAGGTCTCTATTTCTAATAAATACATAAAACATTTGTTTAAGAGAATTTCTGTACACACAGGGAAGTTTATTTACGAGCATCTTGGAGAAATGTAAGAAAGTTTTGATTTGTATTTCATTATTTTGCGAAACGGAGACCTGCCTCCACTTACCAAAGTAAATACGAAAGCTTCTTAGAACGAAGCAGGTGGGTAAATAAGAATTTAGAAACGAAATTTGGATATTTGGTTGATGATATTTCAAAGGCTACGATAACGGGACGTGTGACAGGATAAATTGTCCTGGGTTCATTTACCGATCAAAAACATAAAGGTATATATAATATAAACAATAATCAGGCTTTGGCTAGTGACGTCACATTTATGTAAGCACGCTCTGCTACGGTCAAAAAAACAAATGTTTGCGATGCAACGCAGCCTTATAAGACCGTAAATCTTTATAAAGATTTCGTACGCAAAGGTCACGAACGGAATCCAATTAATAAGACTTGACTGAGGTGTTCCGTGCGTCTGTTCCGTTGTCTATTACAAAGCTCTATGAAAAGCTGGGGTTTTAAGCATTTATTTATAAATATCGTTAAATAATAAAAACATTGGTTGAAAAGATGCTGTTTCGCGAACATGAAAAAACCTAAAAATAAAACCTCAATGTCATAAACAAAACAAACAATTTATCATCTACAGGGTAGTAATTCCAAATGCAAACAACATAAAGAAAATATTAAAATCACTCAAACACCAGCGTTAATGTGTTTTGGGGATGAACAAACACTCTGCGGTGTCCAATCCATTTATCGAGGGCGAGCAAATTCGAGAAAATATATTCCATAAGAATATTTTCGAATTTGTTTTAAAAGCGTTACAAGTGCGAAAAACATTGATTGAAATATGAGATGTTTGATTTTTTCGAGGTATATGGTTTTTAAATCCTGATGCAACAAGAGAGTTATAAGTTTGACGTGTCAGTCTGTGGCACACCAGAAAGTTTCCATATTAGATTCTAATAGATGTGCAAAGTCTACAAGACCAATAAGACCAACGTAGTGGTATAAACCTTTACATTCTGCCAGGAGTCACGAGCCCAGCATGGAGACAGTTATAGGTTGCGACGATATTCAAAATTAAGAAGGAAATATAACAGCAAATTGTTCCTGGCTTAACAGTCTCGAATACTGGTACAAAAGAAACACACAATCATTTAAAGTTTACTTATGTAAATTTCATACTTGATATAACATTAAAATCCTAATATCCTACGAAGTTGCGAAATAAATGACGCAGAAACCTACTTAAAGCCTACCTGTGACGTCATTCCCATGGAACCGCTAACTTCAAAATTTATTGGAATTATTTGAAAACTTTTGGAAATTAATATAAATTCTTGTTGCGTAGGGTAGAATAGCTTTGTTTGGCATTCATTAACTGGTGTTCATTTATTTATCCTATCTGAAATATGCCTACATCGCCATTAAAATCGGATCTATAGTTAGAAATTAATATTTAATTGTCGTCTTTATTGGTAATTAAGATTTATTTTGTTGTTCAGGGATCTAGTATTTTTGGAGTTTAATTGAATCCAACGGTGATCGACTTTGTTTCCTAGTAGCGTCTACTAGCGAGTAGCGCCAAACGTGTACATGTTTTATTTAGATCAGTTGCTGTGCTGTATCTGTTAGACTCAAAGACCTAAATCGATCTTTCTCGTATCCTTGCAAATCTCAAATGTACATATGCACACGACGACTGTGCAGTGAACGCTTGTAACCAAAAATAGCGTATATATTTTTAATAATAGGCTGTAACAAACGACCTTTACACAGAACAATATAACCAATCTCTGAAATAGTTTAAGGTACATCAGACGCTAGAACAGTAATTATATTACAGGATCTCAGTAGCACCTAAATGCGTCGAAGACGAAATTACAATAACCCGAGAATGTGCCTCAAGAGATAACATAGGAAACCCTTGTCAATCAAAATTAGCCACACCGCGCTCTGTACTTTTTGTTCTGAAAATTACTAAGGGATTCCATTTCCACATACTTAACAATGTCGACTCGGCCTAAACCGACACGCAAAGCGATACAGCCGATTAATAATCATCAGATATTGTTATTCGTATAAGTATTCCAAAAGGTCGTCGCGGCCGTAGTCAGCTCAACCCCGACTTTGGTTTAGCTTAACCACGAAGCGGAAAAGGAAAAACGTTCTGGGTTGCAAGTGTAAGCGTCGAGCGTTTATAAGTAATGTATATGTGTTCGATTTTATACAATCGACAAAGATACGTTACAAATTTTAAAAATAATATTTTAATTTGTCTGAAATTAACATTGAAATGACGCTAGTAGTTATAAACGCTTCAAAACGTTTACAAACGCACACACCGAAGCGTGTTGTCAAATTTCAGTTAACGTAACCGGGCTTTATTCCAAACGGGCGATTTTAATCAAAACTTCGCCGCGTTGTTTCGTGTGTAGTTATTATTCCGGTTATTTTCTTCTGTTTCAACATAACGAGTTAATTTCGTACCTACCTGTTTGCCGTTCATTGTTTTCCGCGGCATTATAATAGAAATGGGGCAAGTTTGTCAAGTTGTTCAGGGCCATTTAAATTAATATAAAATGGTTAGTTAATGTTTTTCATTACTATAAACATGGTTAGTTAAAATGTAGTTTCCAATATAGTTTGGTAGTAATTTCTAGATCCTCCCTCACTTAATATTAACACTCTGACCGAAACTAAGCCTGTGCATATATTACGTTTTAACAGGTACCTATAACCAAACGTATTTCAAAAACAAGTATTAAGTTTGTTTACAAGTATTATATTTATAATACAAAGAACATACTAACAACCTTCTCTATTCAAATTAAAGTGAAGTATGTTTGTTTACATAACCTGACACATACTCATGTTGCTTTTTAACTTGAAAAAGTAATTAATAAAGTTACTAAACGATCACTCAACATTCCGACCAAATTAACTTGAGCTGTGACGTTAAATATAAAAGAACGTGCTTCACAAAAACGTATTTAATTTACACATGACAACGTCTCACTCGGTTGGGGAACACATTGAAGAAGGTAAAATAATCTAAATTACTTTGTCTGTAAAGGACTTTTTCTTCCGGTGCTATCAAGGGAGAAACATGTTTTTATCAAAGATAGGGATGCTTTTATCAAAGATTAGGTTGGCAGGGCATTCGAACCACACTTCTCCAAAAAAAAAAACGCGTTAAAGTGAGTTGGATTATTTCCAGCCGACGACATCGATGCTGATGGCATCGGCATTAGGCATTATCATTGAGAAACGACCACTCGATCCGATTGATGGTAAATGGACACTGTCACGTATAGAAGTCAGTAATGCCATTCATCACTGATGTGTTGCCTACAAAAATTTGTCTACAGATATGCATTGTTTTCGCATATTAGAAAAAGTGGTATCCAATTAGTAAAAAAGTACACCACTAGCAGGTTGTAAAAAACTACGCCACCGTGCATGAGTATAGTCGGAATAATTTGGGTGGTGGTGGTTGGATAGCCGCTAATAATCATAACATTACACGTGTAGGGACATTCTTAACAAAGCCAATTTATTATAAGTACTATCTAGCGAGATTGGCTACTTTTAATAAATCAGTAAATAATATCTCAGATACCATACATACAGTATACGAAGCGTTCATAGCTCGGCGTCTTGCGTCGATCACCAGTGATCAACGAAGTTTAGCAACAGCGATCGGTCGGAGGATAGGTGACCGTTAGTGGCAAAAATTCATGAACGCTTCCGTGCTTCGGAGGGCATGTACAGCCGTCGGTATGATAACAGCATCATTAGATAGCAATAATTATGCCAGGTCTTGGGGCGGCATAAAAAAGTCCGACACTTAGGTTGGCCACTAACCCTGCTCAAGGAGTATGCTCAAGTCTTACTCAGTTCGAAGGAGAGACCTGTGCTCTCATTAGTAATCTGCTAGTATACAAAATTACTCATATTGTTATACTTTATAATGTCAGGCTTTGTTAAATTTTGCCTTTAGCTTAAGTGACCTACGAGTTCTAATGACTAAATTAATAATTTGAGTATAACTTTGACTTTGAGAAGGAGCAGAAGATAAGAGTTTGTCTAATGAAAGCTGAAAGGGTAATTATGAACGTTGGTAATATTTTGTTTTAAGAAGTTATGTCACAATCAATGACGGTAGGCCTATTTGATTTTGATACTTTTATGATATTTTTATAAAATAACGGGACATATTGTTGTGACCTTGATGATCAATGATTCTTTTGATAGTATTTAATTTTAGCAATAATAGCTTGATTAAAATTCGTAAGTTAAAATAATTGCATAATTTATACAAAAAAAAATACATGCAAGTATCAAGAACTTTATTTAAGGGATAACATCGCACGATTTATCGCCTTTTGACATTATCAATTTTCACTAGACAGACTGTTATCTAATATTATGTAGAGTCTCAATTTAAAAAAATGATCTAAAAATGCGAGGCGGATTGAATATTAACGTCAACGAGATAGTCTAGATTAGCTTCCCCAGAGGTCATCTTACTCTGGTCGCTCCAGCAAGACGCGTTCGAAGCAAGTTAACTCCATGTTTTATCTACATCTGGTACGTGCCGGTGCGCAGTAGCATGTCCAAAATTATTATATTAACCTGTTTTGGAAAATGTCGGCCACAAATATTTTGGAGCAACGAGTTTTTTGATAAGCTTACTGAGAACGTGCTCAGGGTGCTAAGTTCTAAGGGTATTATGGGTTCGTGCGTTTGCGGGTATGATGTAAAGGAGTTAATAGGTGGAAGAATAATGTACTATTGAGATTATATACCGCGTGCTCGTAAGAGAACAATTTGTCGGCAAGTTGTAATTTAAATAAAATTCCGTTTTATATAACTATTTTTACGGCCGTTTTTTACATTATAGTTCTTTATGGATTGTCGGTAAGAAATATTTATCTAAAGTATAATTTTAAACAGTTAACATAATTTGCAGACTCATCAACATTTTACAGATTTAATGATAAATTGTTCATTTTAGTGAACATAAAGCTGTACAGTATAATATAAATATAAAAATGACCGAAAAAAAGTTAAAAGTTCGAGTACAAAATCTTACCTAAAATAACAATTAATTTTAACAAAATCTGACGCTTTCAAAACACCTCAATTCTTAACAAATACTTTAAAGAAAAAATGCTTAGTTATTTTTAGCCGTTGAGGAAAAATATCTTCAAACGAATCTTATCCCTTTGCCGTTGTCTTTTTCAATGAGCACAATTGTTATTTTCTTAGATGAGATTTAAAACTAAATATTTCATTTTTACTAACTAAATCCTGAAATAACTTAATATCTTTGTTGTTGCTTTGTACATTTCTGTGTCATTTTAAAAATCTTTGTATAAACAACTAACGCCATCTTGTGACATTAATATACAAGATGTATGATGAATGCAGTAAATTTGCTATTCAACAACAGATGGCGCGCCTTGTATTGTGCATACAAATTAGCGATAAAATTCTGTAGACACAAAACAATTTACTAAGTGCTTAAATGAAGGAGAGTTTTAGAGAGTAGTAGGAGTTTAGTAGAATAAAATCCATTATATATTTTTATAGAGAAATATGGCCAAGTCAAAATCTGTACAACAAAATAATTGGTCATTGAAAATTTCGGATCAAATTCAAGGACTTAAAATAATTGTCTAATATCAAACATAAGGACATCAAGTATACATAAACCTACGCCTAAATTGACATTTCAGTAAGTCTAACTATAATAACACTCCGTTAAGATGGCGCTGCATCGAGTAGTAAATCGTATCATTATCGTAATGACTTCATTCAATATAATTAAAGTACAAATCTTCAAGAACAAATCTGTTGCTACAATTGCTACGGTACAGTTGCTACGGTATACACAAACACTGGAAAATGGTTATTTGGCAAACAACCGCCAATTACAATACACGAAATCTGAAGGACTTGTTAGCGGGAGATTGTATCTATCAAAGGAAACAATAACTCAAGCTTTCGTTCCGTAACTGCGATAAATCGGCTCCCGGTACAAAGATAGGGGTTCGTTCAATTAAAATCTTAAGAGGTTCTAAGTACTATCGTTTGTGGTTATCTAATGGGCTCATAGCGCTCATAGATTGGTGGCTTGTGTCGATAAAGAGTCATCGGTCAAATTAAGCAACAGTCGCACTGTATGGGAGACCGCTAGTGGAAATTTTTGGAGTTCTTCCTTGCTTCGGATGGCGCGTAAGGCCGAATGTTATCGTTAGATAGCTGTGTCAAAGACATCCGAAGGCGTAAAAACTTTCGAAGCTTGTGTTGGCAGCTGACGATTTCTGTTACGATTACTACGTTGTACGACGTACAATGAACATAGCACAAGTAACCATGTATATGATTACATTTGTATCAACAGGAGTCGAAGTCGGGTCTCTTTACCAAACAACCTACAAGTCACGTAAATAGGTCAATGATATATGAACTGTACTCCAAAATGAGGTGAGAATAGATTTTTTTAGCTATATCAATTATTAAGAACGACCTTGTTAGGCCTTTACGTTTGCAACAGCGATTCGATCTGTCCACGGTTAACAACTCCCAAACACGTGAGCTCAAATAATATTTAAATACAACTGGATTCCCACGGTCTGTGATTTAGGTATGTCTGCGCCTGCACCGCTGCAAGTTACGGCCGTTTCCCACTATCTGTGACTTTACTGACAAAAGCGCACAGCCGCATTGCATCATAGAAAGTGTCTGTTATAGGACAGACGCGGTTGGCGTGCGTCGGCAAAAGTTACAAATTAATGAACTGAATTATATTGTCATAAGAATTCAAAATTGTCTATAAACTTAAGGTGACATAGACGAATACAGAACATGGGAAAAAAACGTGTGCGGCCGTGGACCATCCGCAGAATCATAAACCGTGGGAATCAGGTTTAAGAAAAGATTTTTAGTTCCTTTAAATATTGAATGTATGTCGCAATTATGCAATGTAAAAAACATACGAAACGTAATTTTTTTATATCGAAATGTGTTTAGCGAGTTTTTATATTAACTAATATAGTATCAAAGTGTCTTTCAAAGTTTGCTGGATAATTTGAATACGCCTGCTATTGTAATTAGGGAGTACCTATAAGGTGCAAGCCGTAGCTTGTAGAGAACTGCCAGAGGTGAACGTACCTGAAACAAGAACAAGCAAAGGTTAAGTTAAGTTATAACTGTTCTCAACCCACTAATGGTCGAATAAAGAGCCCGGCTCTCCCTCAGAACTGAGGAAGTCTGGAGCAACCTCCACAATGATGCTCCAGTGCGGATTAGTGGCCAACGCAAGTGTCGGGTTTTTTTATGCCGCCCGAAGGCCTCCAACATGGCTAAAGATTGCCAACCAACTATAACAAACGGTTCCGATGGCTTTACGTGCCCTAAGCACGGAAGTGCTCATTTGCCACTGGCGGTCAACCATCCTTCTACCGACCACCCCCGCTGTAGTTTAAATTTTTCTAACACATACGATCAAAGCAAGTCGCTGGGCTATAAAGCTTCTCCGAAGCACTCTTTGAATACAAGCTTAGTAAGCCTTCAATTGGCCACTAACCTCTCCAGTAATTCGCATTGGAGCAGTGTGGTGGAACATGCTTTAGGCCTCTTTAGTTATTCGGAGAGACCCGAGGTCAGTAGTGGGCCATTGATAAGTTGAAGCAAACATTATAATAACGCTGGGCAAAAAGATGGCGGTAAGACGATCCCTAGCTACCAGTCCTTCCCTAAGTCGCAGGGCACTGTTCCTTAAATCGTCCGTGTGGCCGATATAACGAGAAAATAAATAAATTTTTAAAATAACGGGGTCACGAAAAGAACATATTTATTCGTAGTAAATATTTTAATTGGTACGGAACCCTTCGAACACTAGTTAAACTCACACTCAATTGATTTGTACTTTATTAGTACGTTCTTATCGAATATAATAATAACATCAATTATTAAAATAAATAATGCATTTTATTTCGTAGAGCTCGTAGCAACAGCGTAGGAAGGACGTAGCTCATTGCACATTTTCAATATATTTCGTGTAG
>DWKC01001433.1:0-10103 GCA_018249195.1 Racta chiria
AAGAAATAAAAAAAATTGTTCAAAAATTAAAAAAAACAGTTTAGGGGTGGGCAACCCTTATCTGACTCGTGTTTGTGGTCGAACTCCTCCGAAACGACTTGACCGATTTTTATGAGATGAAGTAACAAGGGTGGCCCGACCCTTAAATTCTGGGTTTTAAACATCAATATTTCCTTTTTTTAGAATTAGCTTCAAAAAGGACTTCCAAAATATTCGCTGCCTTCGGCTAAACAACGTTTTTTGTATTAGTATATTAAATAATACCTATGGGACTTGAGAAAATTTTAGTGTTTGTATTTTAATGGGAAATAATAGTTTGTTACCCGACAGCAACTGTCCTAGAACAATGCGAGTCGGCTAGTGATGACGTCAGTGGTTCACGAGAAAGCTATAATTACAATTATCTAATAATAATATCTACTATTGTACTGTTATACCACTTTTATAATACGGTTGGATTTCAACGTTTCAGCCTTTTACAACAGACTCCTTTATTTAAATTATGTATTGTGAGTTTTATGTGTAAAAACCTTTTATGTTCTTTTTAATTCTGCACTAGATGTATATTAATGTATTGTAATATATTTATGATGTTATCTTATACTATGCAATACGCATTTCATGATGTTCAGGGGTCAAATTTATCATTTATCAGATGACATAACAAAAATAAATAATGTGGGGATTTTTCGATGTAGATACATTAAATACTTAATTCGATTGTAACACCGTTTCGGTTCCGAGGAGAAAAAAATAATAAGACACGTTTACATATTACAGCAGCAGGCTAGGTCGTATTATCGATTACAAAAGAGTTACAAAGACGGCGTGATGTTCTATGCCTCCTGAGACTTAAAGAAATACCTCAGAGTCTTACAGTTCACGTCTCGGTTATAAAGAAATACCTACCATAAGATAATTCTTAGATGACTGCAAAAACGGTGGAGATAACTATAATCGGTAAAATAATCCTATTAATCACACTGGAGTGGCGATCTAGTATAACCACAAGTCAGTCAAACCATTTTACATATAACGAAGCACTCTACGTGTAAATAAGTTTAGCTAATGTGCTAGATAAAAAACATGGTAAAAACAAAAATATTTGACATAACTCAGTATATACATACATTTTTTTTTAATACTGCGACATCTATGATTACAGTAAAATTATTCTGTAGCCCTAGTGGAGAGGTGTTGTCCAATCGCTCACAGATGGCGCTTTGCTTTGCCTACCTGTTTGCGCTCAGTCTTCGCTACGTTGTATGTAATATAATTCAGTAACATTGACATAGATGCCGTTGAAGAACATTTTATGCAATTGATGCATATTTTTTATAACATAAAATGTTGGGAGACCGCTCATGACCGTAATTTTTCAATAGCATAATAGAGGACTGCCTTTTTGAGTTCTTAAAAACTCAATTAGCTACATCTGGCCACGCTTTGTCGCAACTCGGAATTGCCTTACCTCCCATTTACCTCTTTACGAGGACGAATTTATTTATTTTATTTTAAGGATTGCCAACGTAAAGTACACAGTATACATAATAAGTGGCTTCCCATTTAAAGGCAAACACGACTAAACATCTTCTAAGAATCCCTCTTATTGCACCCCTATATTATATTTAAACAAAGTTGACTGGTTCAGACCGCGCGATAGTAAGTAGTACCTAATGATGAAACGAATGTAACATTTGTCACATTAGCCTCACATTAAATGGGAATGTTCAAATTTAAATAATTTATTTCCTCTTAGGAAACAATAGATCGTTTAGCGAAAGTCAAAAAAATATCAAAATTGAGTATATATATACATGACGTTATAAAGGTGATAATAAGGACATCCTCTTCACCAGACAGACCGACCTGTTGAAGGACTTAATAATTTTATGCGCTTCCTGTAACTTTTTGTCTGTAACGGAAGGAAGGCTTCACCCGAGGACGCAGCCTGTAATACTTATACTGAAGTTAACTTTCATCTCATTCTTTAATGTCGTTACTTGACTTGATATGACCTGACTAAATATTAGGCATCATGCTGACATTAATATGTCAGTAAATAATTCCTAATTACTAGAGGAAAATGACTATTAAAGAATTTATTTCTCAGAAGTTCCTGGTTGCCACGTAGCTACTCGCAGCCTATATCGAATGTCATTATCCACATTAAAAACAAATAGTACTATATCATTAAAAAAATAGTTACATTCAGAAACAGATTCAAGTTATATACTCTGAGAAACCGGCTCCAGCAGGTTTATGAGTCAAACAGGACACCTAGGTAGTTGGTACACATTGTGATAAATAAAACAGATTAATTTGCATTCCAGTTTCACTTTTGCTGGCCTTCGTTGATTCAATGTTCTGATTGGGATTGATTATCTAAAATTATCGACGTGTCATCAGTGGAGTGATCCCTTCATACTATCTACAATCGTCTTGCACACTAGTTACTTAAAATGTCAGAACAATTTACGAATCCATGAATTACTTTGAAGAAACATAAGTTAATAATATCTGCTAACCTGCGCAGAGTGCTTAATGTCTAGAGGTTGTAAGACTGAATGTTTGTTGTAAGGCGGTCGCTTGGAATCATCATGGAACATGACTCGATCTCTTTATTTGTCATTATTATTTCAAAATGCTCTTTAGTATTGTTGTACGTATATTCTCGTTGCTTTAAATCATTAATTATTATTAATAGTGGTTGTTACGGAATAGGCAGTTATGTAGCGTAAATTATTGACGTAGAAGCGCCGTTGGCGAATTTCATTGTGGACTCTCATTTATTACAGCTTCTTGCGTTGATCTATCCGTTGGATGTCGTCTAATCTTAATGTCTGATCATTATAAATGTCAATGTTCAGTACTCTCTGCAGTTGGCCAAGCAAAAAGTGCGACCTTTAAGTATCCGATTTCGGCGGCACTGCAAGGACGGCAGGATCCACTTTAGTGTTCCTTAACGCCCATAACAATATCAATAGATTTATGAACATCAATTAGTATAAATAGTTCGACGGACACTATTTGGACATCAGTCGACCAAACATTTTCGAAGAGATCTTCCGACGACGCGACACAGACCACGCTCAAAATGAGATCGCTGGTGGTGTTGTGCGCTGTTTTAGCGGCGGTGGTCGCTGCGCCTCGTCAGTTGGACAAGAGATCGGTGGGACACGCCGTCACGTATTCTTATCCGGCGCTGTCATCTGTGGCTGTGACCGGGCCAGTAGTGGAATCTGGCGCTGCGTACACCGCACCTGTTGCAAGCTTCTACGCTGTACCCGCTGCTGTGTCTCATCAGTCTAGAGTTGACGTACGAACTTCACCAGCTGTGGTAGCTTCACCTGCAGTTTTTGCATCTCCAGCTGTAGAAGATGCTCCAGTCGTGATTGAAAGTGCTCCTTCTGTCGTTGATGCTCGCTCATCGTACTTCGCTCCTTCCGGAACAGTATATACCGGTGGCTCCGCTGTATCCCATCAATCGAGGGTGGATGTTGAAACTTCGCCCGCCGTTGTAGCCGCCGAAGTGGTAGCTCCCGTTGCAGTTAGATCCTCGGCTGATTGCTGTACTCCATCTGCCGCCTTGCGCATCGGAGATTCCGCTGTTTCACATCAATCCCGTGTTGATGTAAAATCTTCGCCAACCGTAGTGACCGACGAAGTTGTGGAACCCGCCGTAATCGAAGCTCCAGCCGTTTATTCAGTCCCATCCGCCGCCTTGTACGCCGGCGCCTCGGCTGTTTCACATCAATCCCGTGTTGATGTAAAGTCTTCGCCTGCAGTGGTCACAGACCAGGTATTGTCGCCTGTCGTAGTAGAATCTCCCACTGTTTACGCTGCGCCCGCGGCCGCTGCTTATACTGGAGCATCTGCTGTATCTCACCAATCACGAGTGGACGTCAAATCATCTCCAGCTGTTGTAGCTCAACATGTGGTGTCGCCGGGAGTAGTTCAAGCACCTACTGTCTATGCTGCCCCCGTTGCGTCATTATACTCGGGTGCGTCAGCTGTTTCTCATCAATCCAGAGTGGACGTCAAATCATCCCCAGCGGTGGTTACCGAGCAAGTCGTGGGACCAGCTGTGGTGGAGACTCCTATTGCTTACGCTGTCCCATCAGCGTTGTCCCACCAATCAGTGGTCGCCGTGAAGTCATCACCAGCGTATGTCACTGGACAAGTCATCAGCCCCGTTGCTCGTTCAGCTTGGGTGCCATCTGGTTATGAAAATTCCTGGTAGACTCCAAGTATAAACATTAGAAAGATTAAACATTTAATTTATTGTTTCCCACAACATGATGGTACAAATTGTTTATGAAATTAAAACATTGTGATATGTACATAGTAGTTTGGTTTCATTGTATTCTGTTTTAACATAATATGTATGTGTTACCTACGTATTAACAAGACGGAAACATTCATCAATTTTAAATCGTTCAACAATATGTAAAATGAAACATGAAACAGAAACAAGTGCAGGCAACAAGTAAACTAAGGTCACATACATTCACAGTGATCTGTCACCGGCCGGTGTGCTTTTAAAATAAAATAACTTTAATGTAATTCAATATCGAATATATTAAGTATAATTTTATCACTATTTCTGTCTGCTTGTAAATGCACATACTTCTTTCATAATTTGATCCGACAATTATGATCACCTTGTTATAGAAATAGATGCTTCTGGAGAGTGAAAAATATTTTAACGGTATCTTCTTTATTATAGCAAAAGAGGGTCGGAATGTGGATGGGTGATCACTATTTGCCAAAACTTCCAGTAGCCAGCTAGCTGTAGCCACTAGCTATGGCTAACTATAGCCATGCTATGACTATTACGTTAAAAGTTGTATAGATTTATATTCCATTAGTTCCATTTTTTTTAAGCTTATTAAGCGATTTGATTGGGCCGCGCCGGTAGCTTGGCCAAATTGATAACACAGAAATATAAGTCCTATAATAGCTATAATATATAGCTGTAATCTTATTATTCAACGTTTGTGTACAGACAAAGCCATAATCAGTCGTTAGTATCAAAGCTTCCGTTCAGTCGCACCGCAGTGAATTGTGTGATATATTATCCGACGTGAGGTAACTCATTGCTATTATATTTCGACATTGATTTTACTTTCACTGCCTTAAAAATGTCACAAGAATTGAAAGCAATATTCGAATAGTGTCTTTTGTTTCTGTGCCCGACGCTTCGGTTTCCAGAACCCAACACCAACTACACGTTTTGGCGCCAGGTCCCTCCGTCTAGAAGTCCCTGGGCTCTGTCGCCTGTCGTCAGTTGGTGTAATTATTAGCCCCGGTTGCTTCTGCCGTGTATTGCTTCTCTCCTTCATCTGCAACACAAACACGCTCACACTGTCACACGTCCATACAGATACACACACACACACACACAAATTTGTGTGAATACACACGCGTAATTGTGTAATGTAAGTATAACTTGGGGATGTCCTCATGTAAGCCGGCTATCCTTGGCTACCGGCCGGGAGGCTCGACTTCCGGTCGTCAGCTAGAACAACCGGTCCAGTTAAACCAGTTAGATACGAGCATGCAATAATCTCCACCGGATTAGCATTTCACTTTTTTGTATCGACTACATGGTACTACATCGTAAATGCATATTTAAAAACCGTCTAAAAACAACATGTTATTAATTTTTAACAATCTACTTAACTTTTTTTTTTATTAGTTTGATCCAATAAACCTATGCAACATCTGACAAACAGTTATCGGCAGTAGTTCCCGCGGGGGTGACGACTGTAATCTATAACTTCACTATTGAGTTTATTTAATTGGGTGCCTTGGCCTTGGGTTCATAGAAGAAAATAATACAAAAAAAGACAAAGAAAACTTAAAAATTAAATAAAAACAAAAAGAAGATATCATTGGCCTGTTATAAAAATAATATAATGTACTGCTCGTCTGATGGCGCCTTCCATTTGAACGGCATCGGACGACATTCACCAGTTTTGAAATAAAACAGAATCATTTAAATCGGCACACCCAGTAAGAAGTAATGAGGAAACAAATAAATAACAAAGACACTCGATCTGAGAACCACCTACTTTTTTTGAAGTCGGTTAAAAGTAATGTTCCCAGTTGGAAACTAAGTATGTATGGGATGTTATTGGAAATACAATATATAAAGGTAAGGCCTGACGGCCCACACAGCAAATATACAATTTTATAGGACTGTGCATGTATTTATGTATAAAATGTTTGATGGCCGCCCGTGTCTCCGTAATATACCAAACTTTATTAGCTTCACTCGTGACTATATGGGAGAATCTAACAATTTAAATTTAAGTCACTTCTCACGGTCCGTTTTGCCTGAAAACATGTAAGAAAGAAAGAAGAAAGAAAGAAAATAAATTTATTTGATCAGCACAACACAGAAAAACCCGACAGAAATTTAATAATAAGAAAAAAAATACATTTCTTGCGCTAGTTACTGTAGGCTGGCGCAGCAGGGTGCGGGTTAGACGATGAGATTGACTTATTTATTATACTATTTATTAACTAATTATTTACATTATATAAATTAATATTAAATCTACCTAAAACTAACAGTGAGACCGGCCGACTAGGTCCGGAATGTCGAGTCAGCTTTGGTCCCCAGGCTTGATTCCGGTATCTGTAATAAGATTTCTTAGCTATACAAGCCTGGGATGTGGCGATGTCTGTGATAGCTGTCTGTCATATTGTAACACGCTGACAAAAAGGGACGCACTCAGCAAAATGACCGTAGCAAGCTAACAGCCGCTGGTTTTCAGGGCACACGTGTCCAGATCCGATGTCGATACAATACTTTCATAGTATGCACGCGTGTTTTTTTTTCTATAATTCTGTTGAGTACAGAAGCGATAATAGCGTAGTACGTTGCTGTTATTCTGCGTGGGTACGGGTTCGAATAATTCCCGCTCATGTGAGTTGTGTGTCTTGGGAGGCTTGAAGCCACTACTAAAATATTAGTAGCATTGGTAGCAGATTCTGTACGCTGACGATTTATGTTCTGTGGCAGTCTTCGTATATAGTTTTCAAAATATTAGGACCAGTTTAAACGAGTCATGTATGTTTCAAAAATTTACTTCCAAATGTATTCAAAAGGAAAATTACAAATTGGTTATTAGAACATTGCTTTTATGACATAAATGAGTACATTAGTAGAATTATGATATTATTGTGTATTACTGTTACTGTGACTGTTGACCTAATTAAATTATTTATTTATTTTGAAATTATTATTATTTTATAAATATTTTTGTATAATCATCATTAATATTATATAACTTGCAAGCCAGGCTACTGACATTGCACACCTTGAAGGTAGAATGTAATTGCACCTTAGTTTTAATACTGTCTCCAACTATGTTTGTACTACATTCAAGCAATAAAGAATTATTATTATTATTATTATTATTGGTCTTAAAATGAATGTCAAAAAGTATCAGTAAGCACACACGCGCACACGACAGGTATCACGTAAGGTGTCAGCGATATATTATAAACATTCCGTCGCAGGAGCGAGTAGCAGACTAGCAGTTGGACGTGCAAATGTCGGAGGCGTCGAGAGTTCCGTCGTGATGCGCTGGAGTGGACACGTGTCACGAATGTCAGACGATCGATTGCCTAATTGCAGCTTATTTTCAGAGCTCCAAAATAGCAAGCGTCGTCACCTGGACAATAACTTCGATTTAAGGATGCTCTGAAAAGAGATATGAAAAGATGCAAGATCTACCCAAATCACCCGGAGGACAGAGTGGTCAACGCCCGCAGCGGAGGCGGCTCATAAACCAGCACGTCTTTGACTTTGAATCGGAACATCGAGCTGATTTAGATATAAAATGAGATATATTGCGAGACCATTAACGGGTTTTCCAATTCATAAACAAAACGATGTGGTCACGTGGCCATGCCACCTTTTCTGTAAAAGTTATGTACGCTAGTCAACAGCGAGCACACCGCCCGTGAAACATTCGCCGAAACCGAGATCGGCCAGAATCATATAATCGATATCATTATCCCCACTATCAAAATCATATTGACAATGACATGATAAGCACAAAACTTGTGTTGACATTCTGTAGGAAGTCAGTATGTTACTTCTGAGTATTTTTTTTTGTAAAAAGATCATTATTTTAATGACGTGGAACAAATCATCAACGTTTCCGTTATGAAGAAATAAGTGAGCCGCAAGTAATATGTAGGTGAACTAACCGGTCGAGATTGTACTCGGTATTTAACATTTGAATGGATTCCTTAAAACCTGGGCATATCCTGCCACGGCTCTAGAGTCGACCGAGGACTGCTGGTGATCTTGCCTGCCAAGTGAGCGGTCCCCGGCAGACATCCGTGTGACAGGTCCCGCCCGACTATCACTCGACTTCTGTCACCTCGTACGACTCCAACGTCTGCCGGCAGTGAACAAACAATGGATTTAATGTCAAAATTAATTATTTAACACCGGCAGATCATTTTCTCTTTCAATCTAGATAATAAAGTCCATTCCATTGAAGTGACGTCACGGCGCCCACACGAAGTACTACGAAGTAAAGTGACCTCGAAAGCGAACATGGAAATTTTGAAATTGTCAGCTTACTACTTCGTTGTACTGCGGCTAGTGTGGCTGCCCGTGGCTGCCCGTGGCTGAGTAGGTAGTTAATCTGTACTTTAAAGATAATTTGATGTCAAAGTTAAATGTAAAAAAAAAATCGTGTTAAACTCAAGTCATTGTTGTTGAAAGGTGAACAACAATGATTTTGTTTGAAATTTTTATAATTACAATTTCTGTGCATTTCTTGCAATTTGCAAACAAACATACATATTTAGCTCTGCACTATTTGACCACTTTAAAACTAATTTTAAGGATTTTTTCTTGTGCTCATATAAAACAACTTTAAGAGTCTGTTTAAGTGACGTTAACATCAAATCAAAATCCCATATTAAATAACTGAATGATTTTTACGATTTTATTTTATTTATTTTCAAAGGGTCATTGTTTGTTTAAGTATCAAATGAAATCAATTTGCTTCGTGTTGACGTGATAAGTGACAAACATATTTATTTAGTAAATCAAAGTTAAATTGATTGTTTCATCAATTTAACGAAAGTCAAAGATAAAGAGGTAAAGATGAAGGGAGGTGGGAGGTTGCCCACAGTTAGTCTGTATAAAATTAGTTTCTTCGATATTTGTAGTAAAAAGAGAATGTTTGGGGTGGAATACGATCGTAAAGATATTATATTTAATTGTAGGTCAGCATCTACTGTATCTATCGGAACGAACGCACCGAACAACCTCGTCGGAACAATTACCCAAAGTTAAATAAATGGTTTACATTTAAGTATAGCGAAATGGTAAGGTAGGAATATGCTATAATAATACTTTACGTTAATTGTAGGCGATTACATTATTTACTTCTAATTCTCTAAATTATCATATATTTTTTTATTTTGCATCGATTTTAATAAAGAGGTAAGTTTCGATCCAACCTTAGCCCAATACATCTGTTAAAACCGCATTCAAATCGGATCAGCCGTTTCTGAGATTGGAGTGAACAAAAGCACAGACAAATAGACAACCCCCCTATAAGTTTCTTCCACAAATCTTCAACGTACAGACGTACAGATTTATTGTATGTCTGATGTTTTTGAATTGTATTTCCACCTGGTTTAAAAACTTCTAGAATTTTCATTATTCTGCACTAGTATATCGTGCCTCTAAGCCTCCTCAATTATAAGGAAAGACCCGTGCACGGTATTTAATGCAAAGTAATATTTAATTAATAATTATTAAAGTAATATTTACAAAAATACGCTAATGGATAGATTCCCGCGGGATTAGAAATATCCTAACAATGCTAGTAAATTTGCTGAAAATGAAGTTTTTAACGCGTACGTTTTGTTATTATTGTGTTAAATTAATGAGTAAGAAGCTTCTGCATCAAACCGCACTGGAGCAGCGTGGTGGCATCTGCACTAGGCCTCCTCAGTTGTGAGGAGAGACCTGTGCTCATTAGTGGGCCATTAATAGGTTGAGACTAAGTAGCTAATAATGATTTAAACGTAACATAACTTGAAAAAAACCAATCAGT
>DWKC01001434.1:0-10102 GCA_018249195.1 Racta chiria
TGTGATCAAATTGTTGTTTCTCTGTAAGTGAATATTTTTATTCTTTTGAGAAATAAATTTCTTAAACCATAAACCATTATAAAGAGGAAAAGAAACTGTCTAATCACAAATACTAGGATTCCCTATGTCGTAGGTGGCATAAACAATACAAATAACACCCACAACACGAGAACAAACATCTATCTGTCACTTAAATACCTACCTGACCCGGCCGAGTTCGAACCCGGTATCCCACGCAGGCAGGGTGACTACCAAGTTGGAAACATTGCCCTTCAATGGAGAAAATATCTAAAATCTAAAAAAACTATTCCTAGTTTACAGAACCGTAGACACAAGTTGTAACCTTTTAAACATTACAAAAGTAGGAAGTCATCTTTAGCCACTTCCTACAATAGCGGCATTTCCTATATATTGTATAACATATTTCCTGAAATTTATTTTTAATGCACTTATGTCATAAATTACCCCAATTAGAATAACTCACAACTAGACCCGTATACCACAATAGTTACATAAATGTATTATACTGCTTGGGTAACAGATTCACGCTAAGTAACGTCTACATAATACTAGATTGATCATCTGTGGTTTGGTTTGCATGCAAAGTCACGGATATTGAATGAGCGGCCCTGTACAAATAGGAATCGCACAAGAGTTCCATAAGATTGTTAAACAACAACTTTTATCATAAAAAATCCGTTGAATTCATTAAAGTGTTAAGTAATAATGTTATTCAACTTTGAATTTTGAACTTACTTTCAAGCAGATTGCCATTGTGCTTGTCAAAAAGCGCGTTAACTGTCTTGACGATAATTTGATTAAACCTCAAGTACTCAGATGAATAAAAAAGTTGTTTGTTTATTTAGTTCGTATCACATAACATACATAATTTACAGTTACACATGTGGTAACAATATACCTATATTTATGTATTTTAATTGTATTAACTCGCTAGCACATAATTTAAATACCTAACATTACGGATAATGGCAAAGAAAATGTAATCGAATAATTGTAATGTAATTGAACATCGCCATCTATGAGCTGTTGTCGGTATAAAAAACTTTTAGATGATGCGCTAGATGGCGATAGTATTACGTTGGTCATAAAATAGACAGCATTTGTGATTACCTCACCTATCGTACGTTTCGTACGTTTACCAAAATAATTTGAGTTGTTCTACTTTTTGTTTAAACCTTATATTTTTATGTGAAACTTAAGAGCATAGCTCTGCAACAAGCAGTTAGCGAGATGGCAGGAAGCACGCCTGGCTGCGCACTTGATTTACATGTCCCTATCCTACATTCGGTATAATTATAAACTATTTACTAACGAGATTTCGCAAGCTAGCCTTCGCTTGATTATTTATTGCGTCATACAAAAACGTACTATAGTTTACAATGGGTACTTACAATAAAGTTCTATTTGTTTGTTTTGATTTCGTAGGTACCTACTTAAATGACTATAATATTGTAGCGACATTGAATCCGCCTAGGCATTTTTATCCATTTTTTAATAAAGTTAACTCTTCGTAGACAAAATATCTCCAAAAAGTAGCCTCGATCCCTTACCTAAACTGTTCGTAAATACTGCGTGGCCCATGTTCATGCAAAGATTAAAAGCACCACAAAATGTTTAAGACTATACGCATTTTTGGTGCGTTACAACTTTTCAATGAAATATTTTTACTGTCCTAAATTCAAACGTCGAAAATAATTAAGGTCATTCGCAATTTCGTGCAATTGAGCCAAATATCCAATTACATCGTTCACATCGCAATGTGTAATGAATCCAATATCCTATCATAAAACTTTATTATTATTATGGAATAAGTACCTCGAAGTACCTACTCATAGCCCGGTGCTTTTGTCGATCTAAAGTTATCGGCAAAATTAAGCAACAAAGGGCGAAAAATAGTCGAAAAATAGATAGCGTTCACCGATTCAGATAGCGTGCTTCAGAGGGTATGTAAAGATCAATCAAATCAGATCATAAAAATCTTGCCTTGGTGGATTTCGAACAGCATCAAAACTTCCGGCAGTTGGTTGGCCACTAACACCTCCACCAATCGTGGAACCATCAAGCGTGTTGGAGTAAACTTAGACACGAAAAGTGACACGAACGCAGTTGACAGATTAACGGGTTGAAGCATTATTTACGTACATACTAAATATATGATATTAAAGTTAATTAATTAAATCTAATGATTTAAAGATCATAGTTACTACCGCAAAATAACGCAAATACAAACATTGTTAAGTAAATAAATTATGTTGCAAATGTCACTCAGTAAATATTATGTTTGTAAATATTGCTACGCCCATACCTATCTCACAGTAGTTAGTATCAAACATAAAACAACCACGGTGATGATATCTCACGTTAATGCATTTGAAATGTAAGAAAAACTGCAATAAAGAGAATAACAGAACATATTTAATATGTAAAATGATGCCCTGAAGACGATACGCTCCGGCGCTGGAGCAAGACAGGCTATCGACCGCGACCGACTCTTTCCAGCCGCTGGCTGCCGACAATATGTACTTATCATAGAAAAATTCTATGGCTTCAAACCATTAATGCCTCAGTAACACTCACAAATCTCTCTTCATAAATCAAGAGGCCTAGGCCTCCACGCTCCTTCAGTGCAAATTGGTGTAGGGGTGACCAGTTTTACAAAGGGAGGTGTCCCGCCAGGGCACTTGTCATCCATAAAGAGTGACCGAACAGGAGGAGCAGTAGGACTGGTCATGCGAAAACGTATTCTGTGACGTCACAGTGTGACTCGTGTTATTATATCGTGGCCAACCTAAATGTGGAAGTTTTTATCCAGTAGGCAATTTTTTTTTTAAATTCTCGTCGAACCTCAGTTTTATGCAAATGCCGAAGTTCTCAGTCAGTGATTGCAAGTAGCAAAATTTACGGAACTGCCATTTCCGGCTATTATCTAGGTCTCCTCAAACATGATGAGAAATCTGTCGGTTGCGGTCGCTTCGCTTGGAAGTTACCATAATGCAAAACTGCTAATTATTACCCAGAAGGTCTAAGTTCTTTGTTTCCTTTGCATTCAGCACCCGACAATGTTGCAGCATCAACGGATGTACAGATTGCACGCTCTAGTTAGCTATCTATGACATTTTATATTACACATCACCCATTTGTACGTTTTACTTCATCGTACCTATTGTTTTTGTAGGGTGAAACAAGCGAATGGCCGCGATCTAAATTTGTTCAGTGGTTCACGCACAAAAGTATCTAGATCTGAAATAAATACGCTCCAAATGTTTTATATTCCGAACATGTTGTAGTCACGGGTACCAATAGATTCACACTCTCTTTATTCATGAACTTTTGATAGGTTGCATCCTGAGGGTGCACTTGGATGAGGGTTCTTGGAACAGCAGCTGTGCCAATTTGCTGCCATAGTGTTCTACTGATGTATTTACTGGATTTATTCACGTCATGAAATCCGTTCACCCTGTTGGATGTATTCTGTATTCTTTATTCTGTTCACTATATTCAGTATTCTGTTGAATACCCGTAACCTAATTTTTAGGTCCAATGAAATAGGGAATAATAATAGTACTTTCTGTTGGCTAAGTCCATAATAAAATTACAACAAAATCCGATTTTATCAAGTGTTTATAACAACCTTAAAAATAATGCTACTTCGAATATTTTCCATGTAGAAAGCAAACATAAAAATCAACAACGTCAATTAAAGCACAATGAAAATATCAAAGAAAGCGGGCGTGTTGGTAGTAATGTGCGAAAAAAATATCCGATCGTCGCGGTTGTCACTTATAAGGCAATTTGGGACAACTTACATCGCGGCATTATTCGGGAAACTTGAAAGAGATTGGCCGTAAACAAACTAATAAAATATTCAAAAAGGCTTTACCGTTTTACGGAAACGGCGACTTTGCAAAATCTACAATCGTAAAGCGCTTTAAAATATTTAATCGATACAGGCTGATAACATTTCACGGAGTGAGATGTGAAGCGAGGATGGCTCAGTGCGCCGCTCCTGAGCTCAGAATATCATAAATTGTTGATGCTGTCCTTATCTTTGTATCTCCGTCGAAACGAGATCGATAAAGACTGTGGGGCACGTATAATATGCGCACGGTATACTCGAATCCGAGTTTTCAACGAAGCATTTATACCGAATCGTTGTAATACTTGAATAAAAATCACATTCATTCACACTCCGGCATTTTACTTATATATGCATGTTGTACGTGTTCTAGGACGTTTAATAGATAAGGCTATATACGAATATACATTTATCAGTTGCGTAACCGACCATAGTTTTGTTTGGCCAAATTATGAAAGCATTGTAACAATCCCAAATATAGTTTAAACTAAATTTAACCGGTAGTTTCTGATAACCAGAGACGATACCTCGAGTGAGCGATTAAATCGCCGTGGAATCATCATAGGATGAAAGTGGTGGAATATAATTTAAAAAAAATCAGGTATCTCCGCTTGTGGTACAGTGAGGATGAATTCTGTTTTTCTCGTCTACCCCCTTAGTGTGGGGTATCGTTGGAAAGGTGTTTCAAAATCATCATGGGTCTCGCAAGAACGCTTCTTGATTTAAAGATCCGTTTTCGAAGAATTAAGCTTTAAAGCAATAATTTTAACTAAATGGGTGGTACTAGATATCCGAAAAATATGTTAATAGTAGCTCATATAGTAAATTTAGAAGAAAAATTGTTTGGGATGGATACGGACTCAACTCAACTGGTTAGGGAGTCATAACTCAAATCAATTACGGAATCCTACATTGTGCATGGCTTGGCACTTAGCCGGTTTTATTGTAGGGATTTCTACTTTGAATACAAGATATTTTGTTTATCCCGGCTGTTTACAAAATATGCTTAGGTTGGCTTTAAATGTTTTTTTTTTTCTACTTTTCAGAACAAAATCGACTTCGGGTTTGGCCGTGGAGCGGAAGGAGCCAGTACCGGCGCCTTCCCCCGCTGATTCTGGAGTCTCTGAGCTGGAAAGGGATCAACATGATTATAGGTGTGCATTAATAGCCTTATTTTAATATATTCATGTCGCAGTACTTTTGTCGGCTTAAACATAATTGTATTATTCCTTCAATAGAAATCGTTTCATTATATTGGTGGAAACTTTACTGAAAACTGTATTAGATCTAAGTCCTTAATTAAAATTGTTGCAAATTGTATGTTTCCCAAATAAAAAGAAAATTACAGTCTGGTCAAGTAGGGTTCACCATCATTGGTCAAGATTTGTTATTATTACTATTTTACTTTTTACTGATAGGTAAGCGTAATGTTCCTAAGACGTCTTTGGGTTGCAAATCCTAATTTTCTGGTAAAATTGATCAAAATAAAGAGTACCTTTTTTCCATCCCAGAAAAATTACAAAACCTAATCAACAGCAAATCTATTTTCAGTTCAACAGACCGACTTCGAGCGCACGAAGCAAGGATCCGTGGTCCTCGGCTGATGGTCCAGAGCTATGGGACCAGGACGAGGGACGAGCGAGATACGGAGTTGGCTCGGGTGAGGCGCGACCGCGCACTGCTCCGACAGCGGCTGGAGGACACTGAGTGGAGTCTCTGCCAGAGGGCAGGAGAAATAGCTTTACTGAAGACGCAACTAAAGGAAGCACAGGTTCGTTGCTATTTCAACTTGATTTAAAAGGATAATATGATGAAGAGATATGACTCATATTAGATCTTGGATGTTACCTATATTTTCATCTATTAATGCTGTTTCATGGCAAATTTTAAAGAATTCATTGCGTCAAGCTATGATGAAGTACTTGAGTCTACAATGTAAATATTTTAAGAAATAGTCTTATTTTTATTGTAATTATATAGTTTTTAAAATCAACGAGAGACTCTTAATTATTAGAATCCGTAGAATATTATTTCGTGGATATAACTAATATTATATTACATCCATTCTCGGGGACGCAAGTTATTTGCGAGTCACCTTTGATCCGCGCATTGACCCTCATCAATAGTGTACTGGCGTACAACCCCGATTTAGACGTGTTCAATACGATACCTGCAGTATTTTGCATAATGTAATGTAATAATATAATATTTATTTATATTTAATGAAGTAAGACAGTGTAAACGTATTTGTTGCAACTGTAAAGATTACATGCTATGTACGAAATAAATAAATGAATAAATATACTGTGAAACTTCACAGACGTGACAGGGAAGCTATATAAACTGTATATAATAATATACAGCTAGTTACGGTTGCCATCATCATCTTTACAGAAATGCTATTAAAACATAGTTAAACTTTTAATCAGATTTAGCTGGAAGGAATAACTTAAAATCGTTAAAATATTCATGGACTTATTTTTTTTGTAATAACGCGGGATATAGTGAGAGTAGGATTCAGAATAGTAAGTAGTACAGATTAAAGCTTCTCGCAACTAAGAACCTTAATCATAAGAACCTTTACATATAACAAAAGCAACAACGTACTGCTTCCCTTCTTTCTTTGTCTACCCCACGCGTGCGAGTCTATTACTTCCTTCTTGGCAGGCACACGTTGGTTACACCCCAGTCGGGTGTTGCTAACTATTTCTTTCTAATTCTTTCTAGTACACATAATTCACACACTTTCACATAATATTCACACACATATACTACGCTTGCATGTTCCATCACACTCCCACATACATACACACAAGCACACACACACTTACACGTAGTCACACACTAATACACGCCCATGCACGCACACACTCACGCATACGTGCATGCCATACATACTACCATAATTGTATTTGCTACCAATTTTGCGAATATATTTTTTACCAATTATATCTTTCTCTGTAAATGGTCATAGGTACCGCGACCGACATTGTTTGTAAGTCTATCTGTGTCTTATTTGCCCACTGCTACCCTTAACACAAGTTAAATCTTAGCTAGGGTGGCAGAGTTCAATTATACACAATTGAATTTAAATTTTGCTTATGTTATAAAGTTTTATTACTGTGTACAGATGTAACAAAAATTGAAAGAAACATTTATTATTTATTATTATTATTCACAATAACAACAATCTGAACACTCTGACAACGGATCTGAATGAAATTTGGTACAGAGATAGATTATACTCTGACATAAAACATATGCTACTTTTCATCAACACAGCACACGGGAGTAGCCGTAGGCGGAAAGTAGTACCTTATTTAATTGATAACTGAACGGATGGATTCGGTATCAAGAAAATTAAAAATTTAAATGAAAAAGAGTAATAGCAAAGTTGCAAAGTTTAATCTTTTAAATTCGGCGTCGCTCGCCAGCCGGCCGGGCAGCGGGGGTGGGGATATACTGTATAAAAACTTAGGCTTCCATTAAGAATTTTTTGTAAAAGTTTTTCTTACATTCACTCGTATTTAGTTTCGGACTGCGCCCATGCTTGTTTTTGTTCCTGGCTGACCGAATGGTGGCTTTACTAAGTTTTTGTACGCTGTAAATTTTGTTCGGTATGCAGTCAAAAGACTATTTGTTCGGATTTGAACGGAAAATACTAAATTAGAATTCATTGTTCATCATTACATCATACTGAGAATATTTCACAATGTCTGTATATTAGGAAATATTTTAGAGCTGTACGAGTATAGTTTCCGAAATCATTGACTATTTTATCGAGGTGAAAAATTATCATCAACCTAAATTTGAACTTACAATAAAATTAGACAACAAGAAGAAGAAATAGAAATAGGGACTTTATAATAATTTAAAATTTAAATTTAGAAGAGATTTTTTTTTTATAATCAATATAAATACATAACCATAAACATAATACCCAGTTAATTAAATTGTTCGTAGCTCAAAATATTAAAACGGTAACCTCTACTATCAGCTATTTAGTAATTAATATGTTATTGTTGAATTTCAATACTTTTAGTATGCGTTATACAATAAACACCCCGGGGCCGCCTGGGCCGGCCGGGGCGGCCGCCGTCCTAAAACAACACAAACAACTCTCAACTGGCAATCGGCTTGACTTGCGAACACAAACGAACATAAATATGTTGTTAGTTTACCTATACTGTAAATAAAATTTAATCGGATAGGATAATGGATGGAGTGGCCGAGGCTGATAGTTGCGTGTACATTGTACTTCCTTAAATCTTGAGTTCAAATCACAAGATTAAATTTATCCTGAGTGCTATCCAGTGCTAACAGGAATGATTACGTACGTTAAATATTTTTTATTACAGATATAAGATCTTTGTTACCGAAGGTATAAAGAGTAAGATACTCTTAAGATATATGTAAAAAAAATGTATTGAATGGTTTTGTCTTTTGTCAAATTATCCAACGTTAACCCAAAGTGCTAACAGGTAAAAAACCTAAACCGATCGGGGAAGTGCCGTTTTTTGTTGGTGACAGCTCGGCTCAGCTATAAATACAGCAGCAGCTCCACACAAGCACACCACAGTGACATGTTTACTGCCACGTGTGTCTGTGTCTAGAAAGAAATATGACTACAATGTAAACATACGTCGAATACTACGAGACCACGTGTTTCACACTAAAAATGGTGTCGTGAACTATTTTTTACTACAAATAAATTGTGTAAATATTAAGTAAATAGTCAAGGATAATTCATTGCAACAAATAATGAAATTCAACTCTGTACTTCTTCAGATAAGTCTGAGGAGTATTTATTCCGTGGAACACTCAACACCACTGGCGCCGGGCGTTGCAGGCCTTGTTTTTCTCTAACAAGTTATTTAATCAATTTCAGGGTAATAAATATTTATCTCTCGGCTTATTACAAATTTGTTTACAAGGGGACTAATCTTGTATACGAGTGTTATACACGTAACCGTATACCGGGATACGGCTCAACTTCGGATCTCCAACACCGGCTCAGCTATCAAGGATCTCCGAACTAGACCGTGGATTCGCAGACAAACATAAGAGCGTGTTAAAAAATAAAATATTTTCTTGCGTCTTTTCATATCTACCTACCAGAAAGTTATTCTTCCTAAATGTAAATGTAAATGTAAATTACGAAAATGCAGTCAATCAGCCTGCCTACTCACACTTAAGTATGTGTAAGTATGTACTTAATATGGGCGCAAAAAATAGGCTGTCAAGACTAAAACAACAATTACAGTAATTAAGTATACATTAATATTCCGTGCCGCGGCAACACTCCCGGCCCTAATAAATGTAAGTACTTAATGGACGTTCACTAAGGTTCCCTTCAGCTAATGGCCTAAAATCTCAGGTACCTACTTGGACGTTAGTGTTTCCAATTTTAGGTGTTCTCGGCTACGAAAATGTTTCAGTTCAGTCACTGTTTCAGGAGCTGCAAATTTAGTTAGTTTAAGTGAAATAGTAAATTAAGGTAGTAAATAGTAAATTAACCTACGAGGTAATGCTGCCAGCGTTCTAGGTACAAAGGGGCATTTACAATATTTAGAAGACTTTTAAATATTAACCTACGAAGATTGTAAAAGTTAGTGTAGCTACGTGTAACTACGTAATACAAAAAAAAAGAAAAATACGTTACTCTAAAGTGAATGACAAATCCGTGTTTAGTTTTATAACGCATCTGGAATCGGAGTAGACAGGGATTCCCATGAAAAATGTCTTCAAACTTGATCTCCCAAAGTAATTTATATCTGTAATTGAGAAAGTCCGTATCTCGTGGCCGATCGGTTCGAATTTATTGCTAAGACATTACATCGTAGGTAATCGTTGCTTCAATCGTCCTTCCCTGAAGACACCACTTACGTAGCCGCTTCATTACCTAGACTCCTCTCATCTTGAAATCAAAGCAATTTATTGCTTTCAGTAGATATACATTACATGGTATATGCTGGAAATAATTGAATACACGTAGTACACGCTACTAGTTCTAGTACTAAATGTGGCTTAATTGGGAATTGCAATATTATTACAACTTTTATCTCTTACTCTCCATGTGGCACCACTGCCAACAGAAAGTAAAGTCTCCCCTATCACCCTCGAAATCACATTTAGTATAGTATAGTATGTATATTGTAGTATGTATTTATTTATTTATTGGATTGCCAACATAAGATACAGCTGTTACAGTTCAAGATATACATC
>DWKC01001435.1:0-10102 GCA_018249195.1 Racta chiria
AAAATAGAAAACCTACTGTCTATAACATTGTCATACTTCATTTTCATGGTTCACCTTCACTTTATTCTTATTTCTCACCTTTATAGCTAACATGCCCTAAACCACAAACGGAAACTATATTATGTATTTTCCACCATATCCACAAGTTATTTTCACTAAACTCTCATCCATGAACACTTTTCTGTATTATTTTTAAATCCTTACTACTATTTAAGCATGTTTGACATTTAACAGCATATTTTTTTAATTATTTTTATTATCGAGTATAGAATTCAATCATAGGTTAAGCCTCTACCATTGATCTTTGAAATTTTGTATATATACAATTTAAAAAATGACGTAACAACTGCATTCAATTTGTACGTACACGTGACAAATGTGAACATACATTTTGAAATTATTTTTATTCGGAACTTTTGAATTTTATTTTTGTTACATTACTTTTATTGTTGTGATTGTTATGGTAGAGGCTATCAATCTGCATGATTGTACTACCCTGCCATACCACACTCCATCGTATTTCGTTTCCCATTTGATTATACCGCTGTAACAAAGTTAAATATGATATATAATCCGAGTGGAATGCATCCGTTTTTTTCTAACTATGTTGTCTATGTGTGTTTTTTTCTCTATGGCAACTCCCGCCCGCTCGGCTATCGTCACCGAAAGATCCGACTCAAGGTACTTGTTCGAACAACGGATAGCGTTTTGACATGACACCATGTAGTGGTTTATCGTTTTGGGTTTCAGTGCGAATTAGTTTGTAGAGTATTGTGTCGTAGCCAAGGGGGTTTGTCTGTGTTACGAGTGAGATGGAGGATGTTCCCGTCTCTGTTTTTAGTCTTACAATGTTCTAGTTATGAAATGTATTTTGTTGTTTGCGCTTTTTTGTACTACAAAACTGGCATCTGCCACAACTACGTTCTTGGGACAATTGAGGTTTACGGGACTCGAGTGTAACATTTACGCTTTACATATAAATTAGAACTCGAAGTGATACCATGTCCCCATATTTCTATATAATCTATTAACATACATAAATATATATACAAATACAGTTAGATTTGTTTAATAAAAATATATCTATGTCTTTTGCTTCACTTACGTCCATAATGTCATGCTTCAAATAAGAAAAATGTTCAGTATGGTTCTTTTAAAATTATTTAAAAAAAACATTGTAAGAACTATATAATATTATTCTGTGTAAGAGAACTGATTTACTGAAGCGATGAGACGGAAACATCTTTGTTACTGCTTCAATTTTTGAATGATCACACCTCTATATTCCACAGCACATGTAAAAACTTGAACACGACACCTTCCGGGCACTTTTTATTAACAACACTGTATCAAACACCGAATATTTTTATTCGATTTTATGGCTACCGAGCTCGATTTCTTTTGCTCATATATTTAAAAAAAATAACGATATATGCGTCGCTATGTATGTGTCTATGAAAATAAGTCAAAATAGTTCGAATTTGCTTCTTTGTAGTTTATAAATACTTTATACAAAATGGTACATTTACTAAATTATTATTAAAATATTTATGATTTATTGTTGTATGAAAAGTATTTCTGAACATTTGGGTTTAATTCTCTGTTTCAAAATGTAAATTGTAATATTTTTATCAATGTGTAAAGCTCGACAATTGCTCTTGATCAAATTTGATCAATATATTTATTAGATGAGGAGATATTGTAAATATATTATAAGTGCCATTTTGTTTAAAGTTGTTTTTGCATGTTTTAAATTCCCGCATGTTCATTATGCAGGAGTAAAATTCATTAACCATTTCATCTCATCACCTTTCTGAATTTGCTACTGGAGTTGAATTCCTGGTAGTGTCTAAAATTCCCAATGGGAATTTAACTCCTTTGTATATAAAACTCTACGTTTTCTTCTATTATTCAATATTTAACTTCAATTGCACAAACTCCATCTTTGCACATTAGCATGCTTACTTTATTGTAGCACCATTTCATATTATACTTGTAACAACAATAGTGAACCAGGTTTTTAATTAGTCTTGGTATGGACAATAGGTATTGATACATTTTAGTAGGTTGTATGAAATTTTACTTAATATAAATTGAGGGTAGTTGCATCTTAATGTTTTTTACGTAACTGTAGCTTAATTGACAAATACTTTTAATATATACACATGATACCTACTTAAATATACGAGCAGTAAGTAGTTCTGTAATATTAAAACTTACGCAAAACGTTTAAGTGTCACAATTATTCTTTAGCACTAACTACTTCCATTCTCTATATATTATTTAAAATTATTATTATATTTACTAACGCACTGAAGAAATGCGTACATTACACCATCTCGACGTAAACTACTCTGGAATGACTCACAGGAAAGCATTGAAATATGAGCCTTCTGATTCGTTCGGATTGGAATCTGTTGTCTCACAATGCATGGTTTCGCGCGTATGATGCGTGAGTAAAAGACTGCAAGGAATGCAACAAAGCTTAAATTTCAATACTTTTCTGAAGTAATGTGGGCTTCTAAGCACGCATGCTACGCTTCGCAACTCAACTTCTGAATATGTAATAATGGCTATAGTAGACGTCATTAATGATCTGTCTGTCGACAGAACAAGTTCGCAATGCGCGCGCGGGCCTACACCGAACCCGTAGTGGACGAGTGCGACGAGCTGACGCCGCGCGATACGCCGCGTGTTGCGTTACGGCTCGTGCGCACTGACTTGCCGAGAATGCGCGATGAGAAGGTTTGTTTTCGATGAGTTGCATATTTAGTGTTAGGTATATCATGTACGTGGTATCATAGTAGAAAAAGTTGTTGGGAATGTTGCAATATTTAAAAAAAAACAGTACGACAATTAACTTAAACGCCCGCACTCTGTAAGGATTATCTGTGCCACGGGTGGGATAAACTACGCAAACAATTGTATTGTATTGTTATTGTTTTATTTTTCACTATGATAGATCGTTGACAACTTTTTATCATAGAAAATATTACATACGAGTTTGTTGATATCTCACCAGGGCGAGCCAATAGGGCTGGCACCGTACGAAGAGTTGTTGGAAGCACAACTGAGGGAGCTGAGCATAGCCCTCAACATGAGCACCGCGCTCGCGCTGTCCGAGTTCATAGAGGATGAGGTGGTGATACCACCTATGCCGCTTGAGGTAACATGATTATACCGATTTGATTTGTAATTAAACTTAATTTGTGTTTTCTCCAACACAATAACACTAGTGCTTATTAAAAGAAGGAAACAATTCAAAAACGCATAAATTATGAGAAAACAAAAAACATATAAAAAACATATTGAATAAACTAAACAGAATAAAAGTAATTATATATATATGTATATTGCTACCGCCTTTTTCGTTCTCCCACTGCCCTAAGGTTGATTAGTAGAGAATGCTTTTAGCATTAGATCAGAGTTTTGGCCCATTACATTTGTAAGGGTTAATAAAGAATAAATAAATAATTACGTGCACATGCATTACAGTGACATTATACTACAGAACGGGATAATATATTTCATAATAATAATAATTTTAAGTTTTATATAAATAAATATCTTAGGACACCTCACACACGGCCATCTAACCCCAAACTAAGCATTAGCTTGTACTACGGTGGTCAGACAACTGACAAACATACATATATATTTTCAAATACATACAAAAATAGATATTATTATACCCTGACACACAGAAAACTTTTCATTGCAGAAATAATTGTCCTGGTTGGGATCGAGCCCACGACCTCCGGCTTAGCGTTCAGATTCACTAACCACTAGGCCAATCCATATAATTTATTTAAATAGTTTCTTCTTCGCCTTACTTCAAAGTATTTTATTTTTAGTACCTACCTTATTTCACAGGTGCTAATAGAAAACGTAAAACTCCACCTCGTAGAAGACCGTCCAACACGCTCCATATCCTCACCGCCTCCTCAGCCGCTAGACGTCGGTCTCACCACCCTGCGGCTCACCCGGGACACCGCCGGGGTGGTCTACCTCGGACCTCCTGTCTCCACACCGTCTACCGTGGCCTCTCCAGCCACTCCTCAGCCGCAGCCGGAGTTGGAGGATGCCCTGGAGAAGATAGACCGGTTGAATAAGGAGAACGAGGAGTTGAAGAAACGACTGCAGACTGCTGCGAGGATAGCTGAAGATAATAGGGAGTTGAGGGTGTAAGTATAGTATAAAAAGTTTTGTGCCGGAAGCTTTACCTGGGTTTGATTCCTGGCGCGAATTGGTATGGTCAACTCAAATTTCCTTACTCGGAACACACTCCAAATATGAGCGCGATCGCAAAGCGCTAATCGGTCGCCCTCTCTATTCTTCGTCCCCCACTGCCCTCCTTCACTACTAGCCCCCTTTTCTCCGCCTCTCCACTTGCCTCCTTCTCTCTTCCCTCAATTGAGCCCTTGTCACCCCATTACTCTCCTTCCCCCAATTGCCTCCACTTGCAGTCTTGTCTCCCACTTTCCTCCCCCCTAAATTCTCCTTCCACTCCCCTCTTGTTCGTCAATCGAACTTCTGCTTCATTAACCGTACCTAGCACAGATCTGCAATCCGATGTAATAAGTACATCTGAAAACGGTTTTCATGCTTTTCAAAAAGTAAAAATAAGTGACAAAAATCCCTAACTATAGGAAGGTGGAAGAGGCGTCGGTACTCCGTCAGTGTGTGCACGCGGCGCAACAGGAGGCCGCGAGTCTGCTGGCCGACAAGCAGGAGTTGTTGGAAGCCGTGCGAATACTGCAGGTAACTGTTTAGAATTCGTTGAATTAAACCGTTTTGCAGATTAGGGGTAGCAAAGTTACAGTACATCTAAAAATTATTTTATGGAAACTCAAAATATTTTTCAAATATCATCAGACATCTTTGGTCAATAACAGTTACTAGAAGTAACACATTTAGTTTTGTTAACGTACCCATATTACAGGAACAAATATCGGGCGGTTGTCGCGGCAAGAGATAGCGTTCGAGAAGCGGGCCGCCCAACAGCTGCCTGGACTGTACGGCCTGCTGCGGTGACCACCGCTCGTAGACCTTCCACCGCCATAACTGGACACGGTACCGGGGGTCCGTGTATACTGGTCTTTAACGACAATTTACGTTGACCTCTCAATCCGTTACTTTTGGTCGGTGCCCGGGGTCAGAGTATAATGGTCCATAATGTCAATTTACGTTGACCCCTAAAATCCTTAGATTGTTTTGGTGCCAGAGGTCATAATGTAATGGTGATGTCAGTGTATGTTGACAATTTTTAGGTATTATAGTGTAATGTGGCCAATTTACGTATACCCAGTTGCCTGGTTTGATGTACAAGAATCCGTGATTTAATACTTTTGTGAGAAATGCTGGGACTGTAGTGGCAATGATATGTGATAAAATTAAATTTGACCGATTTATCTCGAAACACACCAGTGATTGTTATGAAAACTAAAATCAATCATATTGAAAAATTTAAGACTATACTATCCTCAACAATTATACAGATTTAAACAACATATCCTACTGCAGTTATGGCATTTTAATGTTATTGTAAAATTAATTCAAAACTTTTTATATGTGAATTTATACGTAAATGCGTGCCAAGGAATATCATAATGGTGATAGACAAAAAAATTACAGTTAAGTTATCCTTTAGGTTCCATATTCAAATAAAATAATCGAAAATGGAGTGCAGGAAGGTGCTTCATATATACTAGAAGTGCTATTCATTAGGATTTCGCCACTTCATGATCAATATAAAAAATACATACTCTGTGATTAAAGTTTTATAAAAGTACTTACGACGCATTTAATAGTTAGCTTTATGCGGATAAGTTGATAATATAGTAAAGAAATAAACATGAATTACAGATATAGATAAATTTTGTTATGTAAATTTTTCCTATACTTTAGAAAATCACTTTCAGCCAGTTTGAACTTGTCTATGAAATAAATACCAAATTTGTTTCTTTTTATTTTATTACTTCATATATTGCTTTTGACAGAAAGATAATTTTGTAATAATGTAATAATTATGGACATTTTGTACTGAGAGTGTATGGATATAAAAACACTGTGTAAAGTTAAACATACCCCTCACATTGTGAATGGAGACTCGAGCCCAGTAGTGGGACAGACAAGGGTTGCAAAGAAAGTAGAAGTTGTACAATATATGAAATCGTAAAATAATAAATGTCAAAGTTCCATGTAATATAGACATAAAATGTATTTATTCACATATATGATGCATATTTAAATACATTAATGTCTTAAAGCTATAATATTTATATATAGAATTCAAAATCATAGCTATGTGAGTGATGTTTTTGCGGTAACATTATATACATTTGTATGTAATATTGTATAAATATTTTTTAATGTACAATGAATTCGTTTAACATAATTATTTATACATTACATTTCTATATAATTCTGTTCTATGATCTCATTGTATAATACGATTAAAAATTGACCCAACATCACACATGAAAAAAAACTGCAACACAATGTTCCGCTGTATATATTTTATCTGTATATTGGAGTGAAACAAAAGTTTGATGAGTACATAGCTTATATTATTAAAATAAAGCACATTACAATTCTACGTCAACTCTAATCCGACTGAACCCATTGGCAGTAATTAAAATTTAAGCTGATCGTAAAAGCAGTATATAAAGCTCATACTCCAATGCTTTCCCATAGAAATCCCATTGAAGTCATAACTCGAGATGGAGTAGATTTGACATTGAATTGTAATGTCCGAAGACCTTTATCTACATGTACAGTATTTAAAAATAAATTACAATCTTATTTTTATATAGTTATAATATTATATTCGTAGTTTTGTTTAGAGGTTATATTAGCAGTTATGTTTAGATCGGGTTTTAGGCGTTTATAAGGTTTTTTAAATCTTTTTTATGTTTTTTAATAGTGCATATGTGTTAATGCCACTTGTTACAATGTCACTATTATGTTTTTGTATTGTATGTTCCCTATATTTTTGTTGTGTTATTTTATAAGTATTTCTCTTCCATTAAATTCGTCGGTACTGTATAAAAACGTGCTACTATAAAGATTACACTTAAAACTTCTCAGATTCTGTCCATTAAAATTATGTAAGTTTCGTATTATATATTTTTTTATAATTTGACGAATTTCTTAGTCAGGATTTTAAAGAAAGTTAGTTGATATCTTCAGTTCTGAGCATTATATTGAACGGGAATACATTTTGTAAGTTTTTTTCTTTATGAAAAACTACATATTTGTAAAAAACTAAAATTTTTATTCAAAAAAAAAATTGTTTCATTCGAGACATATTCAATCTCAGTGTGTAGCGTAGGTTTACAACATTCGTGCCTGTATCTTACATGTGTATTTACATGCTTCATAATTATATAATTGCGTAAGTTCAAAGGTGATATTTAAAGAGATATATTAGCATAAAATAATTGTCATATAAAAAACGTAATATTTTCTTTAAAAGCGGTTCCATACAACTCTTCCAACAAAGTAGCCGTGTATGGGCCACGTGCAATATTTGTATATTTCGGGTGCTTTTTCATTATTCATATATATATGTATATATCTCTTTCCTGTATTTATAATTAAATTTAATATCTATCATTCAATAGATTTTGTAACAATTTGAAAACTATTTGCTTAGTGTATTTATACGATTTGCTAGCTGACAAATTATCACTTTTTAATAAAGTCATGTATAGATAGACAGAGTATGGAGTTCATATAGATATTGGTCTGCAAAACTTCCTATAATAATTTAACTTGCTTACCACATAACTATATATAGCGCACACGACTGTTTTGAATATTGTATCTATCAATAGGGTCACTAGCTTAAGGATTACAGATAGATAGATTATTGCAAACGGACGTTATAGCACTCATTGATGTTTCGATAATCCATGAAATGCTTATAACTTAACGCTCTTCCTTCGTTAATAATAATATTCTCGTCGATCATTCGCTTATACATATATGATATGGCAGTAATTGAAACATTATACATGTATGTAATACAATGCTTATATGTATATTAATTGTTCATTCATATTATTCTCCCTCTTTTTCATACAAAGTCATTGGTATTATTGCCTAGTGCGAGTCAGTATCGACTCTGTCTTATTGCCTCTTACAAGTCGGTATCAATTCTATATTCCTTATCCTGATTATATGACGTTATGTAACTACATATTATTCGCATAGTATGTATTAGCTATTCGCGTTTGTTCCGCGAACGTTATTCAGCTTGAAAAATCTTGTATAATTCATTACCATTATAAGAGTATTTAATCCTCTTAATCGATTATTTAGATCTTTGACTGTTTATCCAATTTTCCATTCTTGCTCCTTTGCATTGGTTCTAAATAATATTAGTAAGGGTACATATCGTAAAGTGATTTCTGATAAAAGCCTTTGTCGTGAATTCGTGATGCTAGCATAGTGAAAATTCCTGATGTTCGATAATTGCGGTCATATATATATATATATATATATAGTTTATCGCGTAAATAAGCGCTGTTGAAAAATACATTTTTAAAATAGTGTAGTGTTAGACCCACACAGTGCTTTTTTTACAAAATGGCTTACAAATATACAAAGTATTGAATTCTCTTAATCATTTCTAGGACGCCCAAGTAGTAAAATACATAGTATTGTTCGTCGTTTTAGCAATTAGCACTGTGCGTCAAATATAAGCCAATCTATATATTCATTTGGCGACGAGAGATATTTTACATAAATCGTGTTAAGATTTTTATATAATCAGACGGCTAGAAGTTTTCGATAATATTTTATAATCGTTGTGTAGATCCATCCTTGATATCCATGTTGTATACAACTTGTACAGTTATTTGCCATGAGCAATTGTTTAGAAAAGTTGTCTGGCTAATAAACCTTCCTACGAGCCATACACTATATCTTAATTTGAGTAAATCCTGGCGAGCAATCCTTTAATATTACGATTTGTCATAGCATAACTGGTCAAATGAAACGAGACACACATTCATGTTATCATTATGTCATTTCAAATTATACAATACATACATACATAATCTGTAAAATGGTTGTTACAATCTGTTCAGCTACAGAGGAATTGTTATAATTAAATTGAATATTCTGTAGTTATTGTTTTATTTATAAATCTTTCTGATCCCTATTCTGGTTTGATCGAGATGCTCGTCTGAAGAGTCATCCTAAGTGAGGCTGTCGGAGGCATTCGAGTGGTTTAAAAACTTCCGTCATTTGCATTTACTACCAGCCGCTCGCATAAATTCCCACCGGAGATGTGGGAGAAGCCTGATACAATATGCTCCTTGATAACCATCTTGCAATTTTTATTCTTATGCATTATTTTATTATAGCGCATTTTTTCGCGCGCAAAAACTACCGAACGGTTCTGAATTAAATTTGGCATAGACAGATTTTAGCCTAGAATGACTGCGCGGGCGGAAGCTAGTGTTAGTAACTCTGTTACGCTTTCATGCCTAAACAAGTGAACTACACTAGGGCTTGAGAAAGAACATAAGCTACTTTTTATTTCAAACTCTTATACGGGGATGAAAGTGTCATTGTCAAAAATCTAACTATGATACTAGCTATCTAAGTACTTACTTGATATGAAATAAATAAATATTTGTTCTCGTATTTTTGATATTTCGATCTATGATGGGATGAAAAGTTTTTCCAAGAATACGGAGTTGACGGAAAAAAACAGTAATATTTTAAAGCAACCATGTATTTTTGCGAGTTTTTTTTATATTCTCAAACTATTACACGCTTTCTACCATTGGTAATATTATATTTGTTACTGGCAAACTATACTTTGAAATGTTGGTAGTTCATAAGATTTACCTGGTTTGGTGGTAAGCGAAGAATGGCATATAGCATTTTTTATTTATAGCATATATATGTAGCATTTTATATCCAAATAAAATAACATTACCAATTCTCAAACTATTCACTTAAGAAATTAAAGTACTGAAGAAACAAATAAGTATTTTGTGGATTTGGCTCCGATAATTATAATCCTGTTGAATTGTGTAAGTGACAGTGCAAGGTTGAAAATAAATCTTCAGATTATGTGAACCAT
>DWKC01001436.1:0-10101 GCA_018249195.1 Racta chiria
TGCCACCAGAGACAATTTTCAATTTGTTATTCTTTTCTTGTCAACAGCTGTCAAAAAGGTACAGGAATTGTGAGATTTGTGAGATATTTATTATAAATCGTATTTAATCTAAGTTATTTGGACTACAAATTGAAAAAGTTTAATGGAATATTACGTTTGAACGTCAATGGTTTATAAATAATTTTATATTTCAGCTGAAAAATGGTGCAACGGCTTACGTTCAGACGACGATTGTCGTACAATACTAAGTCGAACCAGAGAAGGATGTAAGTAGTTATAATTAATATTTTATCCAATGTCTAATGTACAAACATGAGAAACTATGTGGCTATTCTACATACCATGAAATGTATCATTCATAAAACCAAATTTATCTGAACATAACCTTAAAAATATCGGCACAGACTGACCGACCTAAAAGTGGGAGCTTAAATATTAGCAGTGCTTAAGCTCATCTCTTCTAAGCAATTCTATTCAGTGTCGAGGCGATGTTTAAATTCAATGGATTATTTCCGTTGTATTAACGGAGTCTACAAGTTCAGACTGAATAGGCTTGCCATAAGTTAGTGCGCTTGACTGGTAGTACTTATATGTGGTATTTTAGTGAAGGCAAACCATGCAAATAGCAATAGCTGCAAAAGTGTAGATTTTCAAGTTTATTTGGACTTGTACAATGTCATGTTTAGTTGTGTATTATAATATCTACTTTAAGGTAATGGCTTATTGTCTAGAAGTTTCAGCACGTTTTTATTGAAAGTGGACCTCCTAAATTAAACATATCACTTTAAATTCTTAATAGCAGTACTGTTGTTATAGTCCATAAATGTTGTACTGAAATACTGGATAAACTCCATTTGTATATTTACTGGACCAATTTTGAATAATACATGAGCGGCATTTAGGGTTTAACATTACATTATCACAGTAATCTCATAAAAGTTTTAAGTACATGTTTAGTATGGCTGGTTGAAAGTGCCTCCATAATGGGATAGCCAGAAATACTAACTTTGTTTCAATGCTGACCAACTAAGTTCTGTAACAGGCAATAGATAACTGCCTAGTATTAGAATATGTTTATTATTTGTGGATTATTTTATCAAAAGGTTGATAATGGTATTTGTATCTTATGAACCTGCCTGGCTAGCTTCCACTATCTTGCTTTGAATCTGTCACCAAATTAATCTGCGTTAGCTAAGGAAGCAGTTCATTGCTCTTGGCCAATCTATAGAATATCAAAAGTGGGTGTTGTGGGTGGGTTAACCCGCCAGTTACATATTTGATATTCCTGATATGTATGGGCAATGGTGACCATTTACCAGTACGTGAATAGTTTGTTTTTCTAGTAATTCCTCACAAAGGTATGGAAATAAAATTAATTAAATTCCAAACTTTTTATAGAGGTTTTCAGAACTATCTCAAACTCATGTGGAAACAATTTTAACTTTGAAATAACAATGCAATTTGTAATAACTTTTCTTATAACTTTATGACTTATTTGATATTAATTTAAAGTTTATAGTATAGAAATTTAACTAATGATATAATTAAAATTACTATGTATAATAACTAAAAGCTATTCAATGAGTATGTTATTTATTTTAGCAATATGCCTGCTGAGAATTACTTTGTAGTTATTTAGAATAATGAGCATAGCTGCAAACCAATTTTAATGAAGATGTTATTTGAAGGAAAGATAATGTACCTATCTACCACCAGAAATGCTCAAAATTTGTTAATATTCACTTCTGGAGTTATTATTGCAAACATACTATCAAACAATTTTTATTGTTAAAAAATGACATATTACCAACCTGTTACATTAGAAGAAGAAGGCTATAATTTTATCCTTTTACGTTTCAGAGTACGAACACCCGGCGGGCGCCTTGTGTATCAGTATGTGAAGAAGCCCAAGAAGATCCCGAGGTGTGGGCAGTGCAAGAGCAAGCTGCGCGGCATCCAGCCCGCACGGCCTGCGGAGCGCTCTCGCCTCTGCTACCGCAAGAAGACCGTCAAAAGGGTCTATGGAGGCGTCCTCTGCCACAAGTGCGTCAAACAACGCATCGTCAGAGCCTTCCTTATTGAGGAACAAAAGATCGTGAAGGTCCTCAAAGCTCAGCAAGCTACCGCGGGCAAGAGCAGTGGGAAGAAAGTGCCGAAATAAAATAAGGTGTAAATAAATAAGTAAAATCCATATAGATTTGTATTTCTTTCCATTTACCAATTATAACATTTAAACAGATTCCCTTAGCAGATTTCAGATCAGTAATTTGTGACATTCATATTCATATACGAGGCCTCTGTAGAAAATCCGGACCCCTCATGGTTTGCCATGTCCGTCTGCACTTAAGAGCAGAGATCTTTAGTGCTAGAAATGGCATGGATATAAATGTATAATCTTTATTGAAATATTTTTTCTATTCTACCTGATTGTGTGGAGCACTATCAGTTTCAGTATATAACAAAGTACTCTGGGTGTATGGGTGATGTGGTAACGGTTGTTATCGTGAGATAGCAGTTAGGCCGTGTCGGAAACTTCGGTGGAGTATGTTCTCGACTTCTAGCCCATTCAATTATGAGAATAAACCCGTGTTCACTAGTGAACCATTAAAGGGTTGAAGCCAAGTGTGTGGTAGGGGTTGTTGATGTTTCTTTGAAAAACATTTGTGGGTCTAGGATCAAGGTTTTTCGAAAATCATTCAAATCAACGTGAAAATCAACTTTTACGAAGTTTTAAGTTGGTATGTATTGATAGGGTTATGTGTAACCCCTGGTTGACTCCGAAAATCAAAAAAAAATGAAGACTAATTTTAAGGACAGATACTTCGATTAGGCTAACGGGTAAACAAGTTATGACGTCAAATAACGAACCCTAATGCGCTTGGAATGACACGCACTTAGTCAGTTTTCATTTTTTAGATGCTCACATCAAGGTTACACCGTTAATTACACATATAAGAATAAACATTCCAACAAGTCCAGAGGCATCAAACACCTGATACCATGAAAGAAAAAATATCATCCACAGCAGGGAATAGTAAACTGGACGTGCTCGTGCCCATGGGCATACCGAAGGCAAAGAGATCACGAAGCTATCCCATGTGATTGAAACATGTTTTACATAGTTTTACGCAGTAAATCCAGGAAAAAATCTAGCTTGCATTTCACAATGGTTAATTGACCTACCGAACGTGTAAGTGTATTTACAGATGAGCTCGAGGTTTTGTACTTATTAGTTGACCTGCAAAACGTGTACTCTTAGGTGTGTTGTTTCGTATACAACTAGAAATAAATACACAACCAAGAAACTTTTATTTAACAATCTTACTGTTCGGTTAGACAAACTCAAATTGAAACAGATTTTTTATTAGCCAGTTTATTATTTATAGCCATTATCTATGGCCTGTCGTCTTTCATTACAGTGGTACGTCAACATTGTCAAGTAGACAACGTCAATTCAACAATGTCTTCTTGCACTGTCAAAGTATTTTTGTTGTCAATTGTCACGTTTCTTTGATTCTTTTCTTTCACCATAAAGTGACATCATTCACCTCACTCAGTCCTACATTTTATTGTGAAATAATTTTTTAATCATTAGCTAATAGTTAAATTACTTTAGTACTTATTTTACTAACATTTGCAAAGCTGTGATATACTTGTAACTATAAATTATATAATAATTATGTCGAACCCTTGGAAGAAAATCTCTGAACCTGGAGATGTGCAGAATCTGTCTGACATCATGTCTGAAGAATATGCTAAAGGTCTCCAGGTTAAAGAAGAAATAAAATTTGCTGAACAGATATTAGACTCGAATATTGTCGGTGCCAGTGACGAAGTACCTCCAGAAATTCTTGAGCAGATAGAGAATTCTAACGTGAGTGGATATTGCGACTCTGATGCTATTATTGCGAAAGTTTTACAATGTCAATTTGATAAGGAACATGATGATGAGTTGAAGCGCGTAGAAAAAAAACGCAATGGAGATGCGAAAGTATCCGTGTCTTTCGATAACTATCGCAACATTCCCGAACATCTTGTTTACGAGTCGGACTCTGAAGAAGATACCGAAACGGAAAAAAAAGACTGGGATCGCTTCGAGACCAACGAGAAAGAGTTTGCTAGTCTTCCCAAAAGAGGTTTTATAATGAAGGATGGAGAGATGGTAACTAAACATGATAGCGTCATCAACGGAAGGCGCAATGCTTGCCGCGTGATGGCGTTCCCTCCGGAGGTATGCACCGGGGATGGCGCCGGGTTCGATATGAAACTGCCAAACTCTGTGTTCAATCAACTTAAAGAGCATACAAGGTGGAATCAAGCTCGTAAGCACAAAATGTTGGATCGTAAGGAAAGTCAAGCCACTGCTGAAATGGGCCTTGATGAGGCCACAAGACTTATTCTATTTAAACTTATTAATAATGGAATTCTAGAAGAGATCAATGGTGTAATCTCAACTGGCAAGGAGTCTGTTGTATTACATACTAATAGTGGATCTTTGCCTGATATGGAACTGCCAAAGGAATGTGCAATTAAAGTATTTAAAACTACTCTAAATGAGTTTAAAACTCGAGATAAGTATATTGAAGCTGATTATAGATTTAAGGACCGCTTTTCAAAGCAGAATCCACGGAAAATAGTCCACATGTGGGCAGAGAAAGAGATGCATAACATGATGAGGATACGGAAGATTGGACTGAATTGTCCAGACATGGTTATTCTGAAGAAGCATATTCTGGTTATGTCATTCATTGGGAAGGAGAATAAGCCAGCTCCTAAGCTGAGAGATGTTATTTTAAAACCTGAGAAGTGGCAGAATGTATACTATGAGGTTGTGGATGCAATGCATAAGCTGTACAATGTGGGTCATCTGGTCCATGCTGATCTATCAGAGTACAACATTCTGTGGTGGGACAACAAATGCTGGCTCATTGATGTGTCCCAGTCAGTTCAACCAGACCATCCCAATGGGCTAGAGTTTTTGCTTAGAGACTGTCGCAACATTATTAATGTAAGTATAAAGGCCCATAATAGATGTTTGTTCTCGGATTATGTATGTTAATTGTGATATGTATTTCCATGCCATTTACGACACAAGGAACTCTTGTGCAAGGGTATGAGAATGCAAGCACTTATTGTTTATTAATTTACTTTTATCACTTACAGATAATAATTCTATTTAATACAATGTGACATATCACTTGTAAATAAATCATAAGTATAGCTTTCAATGATTTAATTATGGCATTAATTTGAATATAGTATTCTAGAATGCATGATGTGACATGAAAATGTAACTCTTTGTTACTATCTCATCTGTTTGTTTTTGTCACTGATAAGTTTTAAGTGTCTTCTTTCTTGTATTTTAAGCTGGCAAACAAACAGATGGTGAGTGATCAGGCAACCATTACCTTAGCAACACCCTCCCACATTGCCAATCAAAAAGGAAGTGATAGACCCACTACTGGTACTAACAGTTTCTGATAATGCTTACAATATTTTTTCAGTTCTTTGAAAAAAAGGGTGTTCCAGACATAAAGACTCCTGACGAACTCTTCAAGCATATTACAGGTTTTGAAGAAGTTGATGTGAATTTATTGGAAGGTGTGCACACCACATACAATTCACTGTCATGTCGCTTTGAGATAGCTCCAGATGACAACCGTAATACAAGCTATCCATTTGAATACTGCTGGCAGAAGACCAGTGAGAAACAGTCCAAAAGTGACAAGAGTGGTGAAGATGAGTCAGAGGATGGATTTGACGAAATGTGGGCTCATTCTAAGCAGTCAAAGCCTGTTGATGTTGCCTCTAATTTTGCCAATGAAATTACAACTGGCAATGTCATTGTTGACAAGGCTACAAACTTTGGCAACTCCATTGGTATAAACCTACCCGATGGATCTGGTGGGACAAGTAAAGCCATTGATAAAAAGTCTTAAAAATGACATCAAGACACAATGGGTACAAGAATATATTTTATGATGGTGATGTATATCTGGGTATTACATTATTGTAAAAATGATATATTAAATATATATCTTAGAAAATGATTGGAAAATCAAAAATCAAGCCTGTATCAACAAAAATAAAGTTTTACTAGAATAAATATTGACTTGATTCTTATACAATAAATTTGAATCCTAAATTATACATAATATTATTCCTATACTACATATTTGAACATACACAGAAATAGATAGTAACTCTGTTTTAACAAAATGTTCTGAAGATATTCAGCGGTCTATTTGAATAATATATGACTGAAGCTAGTGATGAGGTTTACAAAAACTTAGTGCATCTTAAATTAAATTTAGCTATGATCAGTAATGAGAACTTCAAGGAGATCTTTTTGCTGCATAGTTAGTAGGTTCTTGATATCAGATGCTACATCTATGAGCGCCGGCTGGTCTGCAATCATGCTGGATATGATCAAGGACTGGAGTTTTAATCGCAAATCTGTGTTGAATGGCATTGCTGCAAGAAAAGAATATTTAAATTAATTTATCTGTGTTGCATCATTGGTTACCTGATCTTAGTAATCACAGTCGCCCATGGATTTTAGCAGAGTGTCACTAATATTTCGGCCCGACTGCTATCAGTCGTACGGCGCAACGTTAACTACCTAAATTTAGTAAGGGAAAATAATCAGCCATCATAGTGACGGGTGCGTGTTTTACTGCAATCCCAAAAAAACATATTTGCAAATAGGTTAATTGAGTAGTAAGATAACCTTGAACTAAGCCTTACGATTCCTCAGCTCTCTGATGAGCCTCTTAGAACCACTTTGATCTGTCTTTGACAATGTTAGAAATAGAATTGCCATTACCTTTATGTACTAATACTATTTATGCATAAATACTACTTCATACTAACTATCATTGTCATCATCACTCAGGACTTCGTCAATCAATTGCTTTAAAGATTCAGGTTTGTTGTCATCATCAGGTTCTACAAGCAAACACAGTAGTATCCTGGTTACTTGGATCCTAAAAATAAATTCGAATTTTAGTACATGATCATTGTTATCTGATAAGTGTACAATACAATACAATATACTTTATTGTGCACACTAGAAAAAAAAAAAACATGATTAAAAACAATTAAATTTATAAACACAATAGGTGGTCTTATCGCTGTAGTAGCAATTTCTACAACCTTACCGACAACCTTAGGACGGAGGACTTAGATGTAGAAAATATGTAGGTAAGGGTGCAACATTATAAAAGATTAGAAAGTAATGAATAACATGCTTAAATATAATATATATAGTATATATACCTAATCATTTTAATATATATATACACAGTGTAACTCATTTAGTGCAGCTGTAGGACAGCTGCTCAATGCATCTGTGTTAAATATGTTGAATTTAGTTTTATTCTACTAAAATCTGTGTAGTATGTGTAGTATACTTAGTGAAGCATTCATAGTGCAACGACTTGCGTGCGTCGACCCTAAATGATCAATAAAGTTTAGCAACAGCCAGCGCGATCAGAAGGAGGTTGGGTGACTGCTAGTGGCCAAAATATTTTGATATTTCTGTGCTTCCGAGGGCAGTCCCAGTTGTTATCATCAAATAGCATTCAGGCGGCTTAATAAACTCCGACACTTCGATTTCCGACTAATACCACCAATCCGCACTGGAGCAGCGTGGTGGACTATGGTCAAGGCCTCAATTATAAGGAGAGACCCATATTCATGACTGGGCCAGTCTTATTCAGCTACTTACTCTGCTAAAACACCTTCCATAATATTGGATATTGAATCATATAGAGTATTGGCTAATTTCAAAGCATCATCATATTCACCTGGAACAAAAGCATTGATTATCTAAAAGCTTTTAAAGTCTCATCTCAAATATTTGGATTGATTTATAATGCAGTTTTTACAAAGCTCTACTGTCACAAAACAAAAGAATGTAATAAAACATACCACAGTCTATATAAAGATTGATTAAATTCCTCATAAACATGACTTTCATAGTGGTGTCTCCAATTAACTCCATCGCCTGCTTATAGTATTCAATAGCTTCATACTTGTGATTGAGGGCTACCAGGTCACTAGCTAGTTCCATTAAAATTGATGTTCGTATCAGAGAGGTGTCAGGGTACTTTGCAAGTGCTTGCATGTAACAGCCTATTGCTGCCTGCAAAAGAGAAAAACATCTGCATGTAGCATGTATACATTCAGCAATACAGCTACACGAAGAAAAAATACATTCAGCAATAAGAAAGAAATTGACACAGACACAAGTAACTAATATGAAAAATTTACACATAATTATAAAATGATTTTGTTGATACTGTAATATAAAATTTATTGAAATGTCAGTAGCGCCATCTGTCGAAAATTTGTCGTACCAACTCAGAAACCTTTGTGGACTCCTTCACAACAACTTTGCTAAAGATTAACACATTTTCAAACTATACAACACTGAGCTTTACACAAGTACAACAGCAACCCATTAGCATTTGCTGGGCTGAAACCTCCCAAATGTGCAGGGCACAGACTTCACACGTATTTGTGAATTTTATGGAGTCACAGGTGCCTCTGTTATAATTCTTTAGATGGACACAATTGAGATAAAACACATTGTTTATTAATATTACATATATAGAGTCTGCTCTATACCTCTAAGTTTTCCCTATTAGGGCTGTACAGCTTTAGCGCAGCGAACTTCTTCTCTGCCTTCATGAATTGTCTCGCAGCGGCCACATACTGCTCTGCTTCGCCCAGGAAGTTCCCGGCAGAGGCCTCACATTTGGCGGCACCGATGTACGTCTGTCCTGCGAATGAAGGCTGCTCCGAATGTTCACATTGAATGGCTAGTGCGATAAACTCGTTCGTTGCTTCAGAGATGTTTGGTTTACGCATGAAACGCCTGAAAAATCATAGTTAAATAAATTTTCTACGGATTTAGAGTCATGAAACAGGGTCATCGTGTACTTTAATGGGTTTTTTACAGTAAACTTACTTCTTTAACTTTGTATTTATATTCATGTATTGTTCATTGAAACTAGCATTCAGATCCGTCGACATTCTGATAGGATTATTGAAAGTTAATGTAATATGATGTTAAATTATATATGTAAGATTTTTCAATTTGATTTAATGGATATTTTCAATTCATCGTAATTGTATTGACCACAAACTAAGTAGGGATGACTGACTACACAAACTAAGGATCTGACTACTGCATTTGCAATCTTCGTCTTTTACAAAATGAAAACAAACACATGTCAATTTTGACATTGACACTATTACGTGCAATAGTTATTTCTTTTTTTGTCTTTAGCGCACACTTATTGATCTCTGACCAACAACCACCTTTTCAAATGGGTGATCGTGAGGTAAGTATGCAAATATTGAATGAGTCACCATGACACCCATGATTCCATGACAATAATAACCGTAACCGTCATCACGTGTGGATCAGTATATAAATATGTTTCGCATCGTGAGCTTCAAATAGAACGCACCTTATGTAGACTGTCCATTGTTAATATAAGGTCTGTGACGCCAACAAAGAGAAAACTGTCAATATCACATTTTGACATTTGTCATAATGTCATCAAGCTTTGACGTGTCGCTCTATCGCTCGTTCTGAGGAGATTACAAAAATGATACAATTTCAATAAGTTGCGGAGTTGATGACGATGAATATTTTACTTTTTCGCTAATTATTATAATACATCATAATAACTAATACTCATGTGTTGATGCTAAACATATTGTGAACATGAACTTCTTTAAAAGTGGTATAAAAACTGTGCTGGGTGCGCCGGAACCAGGCCAGCAACCTTCGGCGTCTGAGACAGTAAAATTTTCACATATTTCTCATAATCCAATGTGAACTATTTATAATTGGGAGAACTTGTCTCATCCACGCATTTACGTGGGCGTATTTATGGTCCTATCCTAAATTCCTAAACGTCGTACTGTCTTTACGAGTAGATGATAAAACTTTATTTCTTTATTCAGTAATATAAAATGTCATTCAATTTAACTGGTTTAAAATTTAACCAAAATTTTAAATAACTATTTTGAGTTGTGGATTACATACCACATGTAGTTCTATTAACATTTGGATGTATTGAATAT
>DWKC01001437.1:0-10100 GCA_018249195.1 Racta chiria
TAATGCAAATTTGTTGTCTAACAAATATCAGTCCAAGATGTAATTAATTAACAGTTATTTTTTTTTACCACTCACAGGTTTGTTTGTTAGACAAATTCTATACCAATTGAAAGTATGAAGCCTATAGTATGCAACCGTTAGGTTTACTATTTATTTCCCGATACCAGTAACTTGCAGCTGTCTGTTTAGTGAATCAAAAGCAACTTGAAATAAAGATTAAATTATTAGGAACACGGTGTTATGGTAATTTATTTAAGTATAGTGCGTAAGGATTGGACTGAAAATCAGTGCCGTGTTGCCACGGCTTGTGCTGAGTCCAATTCGTTTTGCGATTTCATATTGCAACACAGATTCACAATAAGTGTTTTTCATGTTTGGTTTTAAGGTTTTTTTCTATTTTTTTTTATTTTTCTGCTATATTTGTATGTGTAACTCTAGCCTCAAATAAAAATTTTTCCTTCTTTCTATTCTAATATCAGAGTCTAAAGCTTACATCAGATGGAGATGATTTGTTAACACTGAATAGTGGGCATACCTATTAATTCGATGCCAAATCCAATTCACCGTCATCATACTAAAATTAAGTAACTAGCTCCGCCCGCGGCTTTGTCCGCATAGTGTGTAGATAAAAGGTAGCCTATGTGTTATTCCAGCATCTCTGTGCCAAATTTCGTTCAGATCAGTTATGTAGTTTTTGCATGACATAGTAACAACTATCTGTCCTCATTCACATTAATATTATTAGTAGGATAAAACAGCCAAGTGCGACATAGGCTGTGTGCACTTACATAGTTGACGTATTAACATCGGACTGGATTGAGGCGGCCTAACCTAACCTAACCTAACCTAACCCCACACTGGCACATCAATGTGTCATAAGCCGCAACAGAAGTCAGCTGCTTGGTAGTAAGAAGTCTGTATAGCTAGCTGCCAGTTCAGGGTTGGGGTGCGAGAGAGAGATCTTCGTGGTCAAGGTGCCTGTATTGGCATGCCATGGCTGACCATGACCATTTACCACCATGTGGCTCGTCTGCTCGTTCGTTGGCTATTATTGGTTAATTGGCCCAAAAAAACCTCGTTTACCTGTTATATCTATATATGTTTAATAGTTATCGTTTAAAATTCATTATTCATATACGACTGTAATGAGTTTTATCAGATTTCCAGAACCAAGAAGCATTTTATAACGTACTATCTATGCCCGCGACTTCGTCCCCGTTTGAATTTAATCTTTATATATATATTTCTTGTGTGCGTGTGAATGCCACTGATTTATTGGAATGACAATGGCGCCTTCAGTCAAAAATGGGTCGTACCAACTCGGAACCCTTCGTGGGCTCATGCACAACATCTTAGGTAAAGATCATCACATGATCAAATGCATAGCTTACGATGATAAAAAGGACATACAGACAAACATTCATTTTTATACGTAGATGGTGGGTAACAAAAACTACATCTTTAACATTTAGAAAGGGATTGCTATATTAAAAAATAGTTTTTTATTATAAATTATTATTATTTTACTATTAATAATATGAAAATATTGTGCTGTCGTCAAATCTGGACATGTATACAAATTTACAACCAAATTGGACTCTAGGAAATGGCTTAAACTTGCGTTGTAAAATTCTCTTTCACAAGTGAACATTATAAAATCACGTTAAAATGTCTAAAACAAAGTTATTCCTGTTTCAACGGATCTTATATTAAAAAATCTCTAGAAATTTAATCTTGGTATCTCTGGAAATTGGGTGGCTACATATTGAATAATAAATCCAAGGAAAGGAAAAATCTATAGCCATTAAAAGGAATATTTACTGAAGCCTACGTCGATAAATAATTATACCAATTAACCACACTCGATTCCAAAAAACTCACCAAATCGTTAATAAAGACCACCCGGAGCGATTTTTACTATTAGCAGTATTATTTTTATTTCAATAAAGGAAGGACGTCATCGGCAGATGAAAAAAAAACGGTCAAGTGTGAGTTGGGCACGCACGTGACGGACCCATACTGTGCAAAGATGTTTCTAGAATGGCCTTCCTTTAACTGATACCTAGAGAGACTGTTACCCTCGCACTAGGCTTTCCTTCATCACATGACCCGAGAACAAATATTCGTGGAAAGGGGCCGTCAATTTGGAAAAATTATACCTTAGAAAGGACGTCCGTTATTTCAGTTATTATTAAATAAAGATTTTTGGCATAATTATTTACTTTTTGCTATGTAGGTATTTACTCCCTTTAAAATAGTAGAAAAATAATTAGTTTCTTTCTCAAACTTCCTTTTTGAATGTGCAAAACTTGCTCTACTGCACGATAATAGTTGATAAAAATTTAAAGTCGCGATGACATGGGCTTTTTAACGGAACCCTAAAAATCCGCCAATAATAAAATTATCGGGGAACCGCCAGGCTATTAAATGCAGACCGCCCGTGAAATATATGGATAGTCCTGCGCCGACAATGGGTCGAGGGCTTGCGGACTCGATTGGCGGAAAGCGTCATTGTTACTTACTACAAGCGAGTATGCTTGTTTGGTTCTGTCGATATTCAAGTAGATTTTCTCGTAACTACGTCCACGTAGAACAATTTTCATCCCGTATTTCGTCCACTGGTCCAAATTTTAAAAATATGTATTTATAATTATATAATATATATTTTTTTAATCAAGCGATGATGACTTACTCTCATACAAATTTAGATCCCCTATTTCAACCCCTTCGAGCCTTTTTTTGCAATAAAGATATATAATATATTCTTTCTCAAGTTACAGCCTACCTCTGTAATCTATGTCTGTATTAATTTTCATCGAAATCAGTGGCTTAGGCGTGAAAGCGACAGACAGTTACTTTAGAATGAATAACATTAGTAAGGATTGTTAATGGGCGGGCCGACGAGCTACGTGGTAAATGGTCAGCGCTCATGGACATCAGCAACACACAACCCCCTACCGAAACAAAATGTAATGTCGACGCCACTGTAACCTTGGTCGAAACACTGAAGATCTAAAGATTGTAATTGATCGGCAGTGAAGCAACAACGGGCGCGCCATTAAATGTCTAGAGCAGGCTCCACCACGACGATCCGAAGTGGTGGTACGTTTAGGGTCCAACCCAAGTATGGGATTTATTTGTGCCGCCCAAAGACGTTCGACAAGGATTAACAACTTCCATCAGATGATATCCGGAGTCAACGGCTATATATTCTAAGCACGGAAGAAGACATCTAATATTCGCCACCACGGTCATCCATTTTTAACCCACGCATATAATACAATGCCATACGATATACTATAGCATTGATTTCCTGTATATGTTATGAAATATATTTAATTTTATCGCTTCGCCAAATACCACGCAATATACCTTATCGATAGAACTGGCGATATTTATGATCACTTTATGCGGAGAGCCCGCTGAATGTCCTATCCCGAGGAATTTCGGCTCTAATTCATTTAAGAATTAAAAACTCAATGCAAAATTCATCAGGACAGAGGTAGTTTGTGCTAGATTTATAGACTTACTAGAAACCGGTATCAACTTGGTTATTCTTTGATGTTATGAAGATGTACCAAAGTAGTCAAGTCGAATTTTTGAAACATCGCAGTGTAACCCACAACTGTCTCACTGTTGGGCTCTAGCTTTCTCTCACAGTGTGAGGGATGGAGGCCGTAATTCATCACGCTGGCCATGCGTGGAACTGTAGACTTCGCACTATTGTTGATCTTCGTGAGGAACTCTCAGGTGCGCATGCACGATGTCTCTAGACATGCGGGAGTGTGTCCAGCTAATGTTTAAAGATTTATATTAAGACTAGCTGAGCCCGCGACTCCTTTCGCGTGGAATTCCTTAAATTATCATATATTTTATTTGTGCATCGATTAAAATAAAAATAGCAAAATAGAAAAAGTTAAACAGAAAAACATGTTTGTACAGACAGCGATCAGTTACAGAATTATTACATATATTACATAGATACTATAAGACTCAATAATGCTGTGTTGTGTAACTGTGTGCACTACACTACAATATTAGCTGGTGTCAACCATGACCACTAGATCTAGAAAACTAGATGAGTCCAGACTAGTTGGGTTAGCAGAGTTAAGCCCACTCTGCTCAGCTAGATTCCATCAAGTTCTGTTGAATCTTTTCTGCTGCTTAGAGTTGCGTGCAGGTTCCAAACTCAGGCCCTCCTGTACAGGAGACCAACATCCTAACTGTAGTGCTGCTTCAATTTCTCTCTACTCTTTCAAATATATGTTACTAGTTAAATAGATAGTAACATTTAAATATTAGACATAGTATTACTAAATATAGACATTAGACATAAAATTTATTAATTTTAAGACATTCGACTTTAAATACGTCCATTACTTCAGCTATATCTATCAAAACTCTGACCTGTTTCGGCATGTGCGGTATAATATTGCTCTGGTTGGCCACCACCCGACGGCAGCGCCGGCAGCGGTACACGACTGGATCGGGCCTCTCCCGCACCAGCCCCGGGTCCGGCTTCACCAGGTCCGCGAACAGCTGCGGCAGGATCTTCACTGGAAATATCAATTATTTGACACAATGTGTAATTTATTAAAGTGTACTTGACACAAAGACACAAACTTGCAAAGTCTTAACCCATACATGCACACAAGGTATAAAATTGTTACATCATAATATATGCAACACTGAAAACCTATCAGTTTCTTTCGCACGCACACAAGTAAAAGTATTTGCCTTCATACATAAAACTGTAAAATTTTAATGGAGATGTGCATTTTTGGACTAGATCATTATTTATTTATTAGGTCTGTCAACAGCTGTAACAAAAAATTTAACAATGATCATACATTTCATTGGTACATACCTAATTAGTCACATTATGTACATAAACTATTATAAGCTAGAGCATGCATTATGAATATTAGAGGTATATGAGACAAACCAAAAAGATTCTTGTAGGCATGTAGGCAGGTAGTAGTACCCACTACGTAGGGTAGGTAGCATGTTAGGTTCTTTTGATTAATATCAATACCAATTTGAGGTGTTCCTTTTTTACCCTAGCTTAAAATTGTATAAGCTATCATTGGATAGCTTTTGGCTATTTTAAGTCCATCGACCAACAAGAAGCAGGCTCACCTGTTAAGGTAAATAATCCTGAACAATTCTATACCAAAACCAGGTTTATTTTTAGTAATAGGTACATTATACTGGCTAAAAGACTGATCCAGACTGACTGAAAATAGAATTCGTAAATAAGTAATATATTGATGGATTAATTCACATATACACAATAAATGGTTTTTATCCATTTTTTTCCTATTTTTAATATAATTTTTATTTTTTGTGTTGAATTTGTGTTACGCTACCCGCAATCGAATGTTTGTCTGTCATTCTTTCTTTTCAAAGGTGATAAATTAAGATACAACATGCAAATTTATTTGGATTAAAACCTTCAGTTGGATATGAAAACCCTGTCACAACTACCTATTTCCTGTTATCCTGAAGACAACAGCTTATCAATAGATACAACAAAGAAAAAATAAGAAACACTTACCTTGCTTCAACTTCTGGCCAGCCATTTTTAGTCTGAACTGCTTGAATCTGGGGTCATCCCTGTTGAGGCAGTAGCCCATGTGACCAAACAGCTTGAGCTGGGCCACGAAGCCCACGTTGGGGCCGATGAACCGGCGCTTGCTCTTGACCAGCACAAAGGCTTCCTCGTAGCAAAGGCCGTATTTCTCCATGATGTAGCCAATTACCACCGCCGCCGAGCGGGACACTCCGAAGTAACTAGAATATAATGTATTATACAATGAAATAGCATTTCTCTACTTTTATAAAGTGACTAAAATTAAAAAGCCGAGAGCCAGTCACTCTTCTTTTCCTCCCTATTCATTTGTCATCCTCCATACCATTCTTATTTTGAGCTTTTAATTAATAAGATGAAATAAAGAATTAGATTTTTTATATGTTGCTACCAGAAATTGCACATTCTAGAGGCAACTAAGCGGGGGATTTCGGGGTTAGGGGCGACCAGTGTGGGAGCTGGAACAGTCCACCAACAGCCCCGGGAAGAACAATGGCATGTGTAGTCGCCTACCATCATAAACAGAAAGTTGTACATTGGGGCCACTAGTCCTACACTGGCAGTGCCAAATGGCACTACAGTCGGAGGGCTCTGGTTGCATTCCTTTGGAGATTCTGGAGTCCTCCACTCAGCGCTGAGGAAGGCTAGACTTTTTTTGACTCCTCGAAATAAAAAAAAGGATTGCGCATTATGCCTATCCATATTACAGCTAGACTCAAGACAAATTACTGCATTGCATAAGATTTTTTTTTGTAAATGATAGATGCTTATAAACTCATAATTAAAAACTTAAAATCCCTGTTGGTGGTTGTTCATGGTTGGAATGCTGGCTTCACAGGCAAGATCAACTATGCTACAGGGCCAACATATCCTAATAACACAAGTCCGGCGAGCTATTTAAATGTTTGTGATGTAAAAAGATTACTGTTATATTATATGCTAAATGAAATAAAATAATTCCTTACAACACTATAATGTAAGTTACCAGTGAACAAGAACAGTGCCGCCGCCATTGATAGCCTCCTTAATAAACACATTGCACTCTGGCAGGTGGGTGATGAGATCCTCCTTTGGCACATCTGCCACTAAAAAAAAATATATCTTGTGTTTAGTATTTCACATGTTTGCTAAGGACAAATACCACAGGTACTAACTGAATTCAACTAGTGTGATTAATTTCCACATTAACTTTACCTTTGATATACTTAAAATGAAAGTTGGGACGATCCAGGATACTGCGAGGCAGAGGCACCAGGTCTATGGTGAGAATGTGTGAGATATTTAGTTTCTCCAGGGTCTTTGAATCCCGAGCGCATGCCAAATTTCCTGCAACAGCATTTTAAAAGCTGTAAATTTATAGTTTTTGGCACTACAAAGTATTCTTGTGTAATATACTTTGACATATTCAAAAAGACTATTTGTAAATACAAACTATAAGTAATAACTGAAGGTAACAGGCAAAATTGAGGGCACAAGTCCTCAGGCAAGATGGCATGTCCAAAAACATCACCACAAATCGAGACAAGCTAATGAAAAAGCTCCATGAGCCACAATCCTCAGTGATGGGTCTAGACTAAAGAGAAAAGTGACACAAAATGCATTAATAAATTCTTTAAATAACAAAGCAAATAATTAGGTTAGGTAGCTGCAGTCATTAATTTCATAAAATTTTCATATCGTTATGTCTTCATAAGGAGGCCAACTCAACATTGAATTAATATGAATTGATAACATTTTTAAATTCCCTTACTAATGTGTATGGCGACGGGCTTTGAGAGGTAAAAGCAGCAATGACCACTTAATATCTTGTGACACCTCTACCTGCTCCATGATAAAACAAGTGATCTAATTCATTGAATACCTAAGAAAGCTATTAATATCTCTATATCGATATATTTTGATAATGGTTCACAAGTCTATTGGGTATGAATGCATATCCATGTATTGTAATGAAGTTATGGTAAATTCTTTCGCCGTTTCTTCTGCTCTTTATTATTGCACCTTTCCGAAAGATTCTAAATATTTGACGTTCGTATGTGTATTGAAAATACCTACATGAAATAAACGATGTGATTTGATTTGATTTGTGTTATTAGAAGTAAAAAAATGCATAATTTATTACTTACCCAGGTATAATCCATCATCAATGAGATCTACACTAATATCTAGATCGTCGTCCTCGTCGTGAGGCTGCTCAGCGTGGATCTGCACATCGGCTATTTGTTTGGCCATTTATAGTATGTGATTATGTGATAGGCGACAGAATGTAATAAATTGTATGATACGAACACTTGGTAACAAATTTAAACGTCAACGTTTGCAGATTTTTTTAAAATTTGCTTTACATTGTTAAGGCGTTTTGGTATCTTTCATTAAAAGGTGCATTTGGTTTTAATATTTTTTTTAATGCGCTTACTTATTTAGATCAAATGTATGTATCTACTAAATAAAGCAGAACAAATAACAGTGGTCATTTGTTTCCTGCTTCCACACTGCACTGATAAATATAAAAATCGATATTTCACGTGCGAGAATTTATACGATGGACAAGTTTTTAGACAAAGCTATAGAATTAGGATTATAATTTTTAAATCAAGAAAAAAGTCGATAAATGCTGAGTTATTGGATTAAAATTTAAACTATAAATCTAACAACCATGTTACCGTAAAATCATTAATTTTGTCTATTTTAACCGCGAAAAAACTAAATGTCGAGTCAACTGTCATGTAAACAGTCATATAAAAAAAGACAAAGGCTTTATTGCAAACAGCCAAGAAATCAGATTTAGTATAGTCCTACACTATATTACGCGCGATTCTCTAAAAGTATAGCGTTTAAATATAATCAGGTTCTAGAAAACGACTTGCAAATAAAAGGTTTTATAAGTGTTATATATAACCTTAGATAATAAACCAAGTTTATAAAAGCGGTGGCCATCTACTCTTCTTAAATTAAATTCAGCTATAAAAAAATATATATGTATAGATAAGTACATAATATTAAAGATGGTGGTTACTAAGGAACAAGCGAGTAAAAAAACCTATGTTTTTTAGGGTTCTGTAAACAAATCGAAACCCATAGTTTCACCATGTCCGTCCACAATCTAGCGCACAGAACCCTTAGTACTAGAAAGCTGTAACTAAGCATTATTAAAACTATTTATCATTGAAAGAAAGTGGCAGAATAAAATTTAAAATATATGTTTTTTACAGGATACAGAGGAGATGGAGCTTTTTTCTCGGCGTGTAGGGTATCGTTGGATAGATCATAAAATCATTAAGGGTCTTGTAAGACCGTTTTTTGATTTTGGGATTCGTTTTCGAAATTTTAAGCTGATCTAAAGTAATCATTTTTGTTAGGGTCATGTGTAACTCCCCTCTATAAACTAAACAGTTGGTTCTAGAAATCCGAAAAAATATGATAGTTTAATCTAAAAGCGAACGGTGCATTTATTAAACTGTCCTCTCTCCAAAGGCAGCATCGATATTGCAGGCCGTTTCTGACGCCGTTACATCCGCGTTAAAACTGGTATTCAAAAATTACTCGAATTTTCGAAGCATCCATCTTTCCCGTTTGAGCGGATTATCAAAAACAATTGAAAGTCGAAAGTAGATTCATGCACATTTTTTAAAAGAGAACCTTTTAGGTACCATCTGAAACATTGAAAAATCTCACACCATGTAGGTTTTATGTCATTTTAAATTATCTATTACTGTAAAACGGCAATTTCGTTTTCCTATTAAGTAACTAATGTTTTACAAATACATTTGATACAAAAGATAAAATATTAAAATATTTTCCAGGAGTCGCCTGCTTTTTCCCCATCTTTATAACTTAGCATCAGGTGACTCTATGCTTGTTTGCTGGGTAGCATGAAAATAAATTAAATCATAAAATAAATACCGATCTCAAATAAAGCTTATAGTTAGAATTACAGATAGGAAATTATTTTTGTATAAGTTAAGGAGACTAACTAGCTGGCGAACACCCGGAATACGGTTTTTGCAAAGCTATTTGATAAAAAATGTTACGTTAATTTTGATATAAATAAATTTACAAAAATAAAATAATTTATAATTATGTTTCGCCGTATGTTTATGCTGGCCCAGTGTGTGCTGTTTGACACCGCTATAAACTCCTAACAAACTTCAAGCCGATAACCAAGTTGGTAGGTACGCATGGAAAAAGGTAAAAATACCTAGGTACCTACAACTGAAATAATTTAATATTGTCGTGGGGATATCTTGCTTGGAATTTTTTATAGATATAGCGGTTATAGCGAATCTACTTTCTAAATAATCTGGCACGCATATCATTAACTTTAGTGCATGCATTGTGTAACCACGATGACTGGCTGCTTTTGACACATTGTGTAACGTTCCACGCCACCAGTGGTAACCAGTGGCTACTAAAACAATCCTAATTAATGTATGTCATCATCATTGCAACCCATAACTGTCCCACTACTGGGCTCGGGTCTCCACTCACAATGTGATGGGTGCAGGCCATA
>DWKC01001438.1:0-10099 GCA_018249195.1 Racta chiria
GGGTCTATTACTTCCTTCCTGGCAGGCAACGCGTTAGTGACAACCCAGTCGGGTGTTGCTAATGTCTATGGATGGCGGTGATTACTTACCATCAGGTGACATGTCTGTCCGTTTGCCTGCTCTCAACATAAAAAAAATAATAAGTAGTTATGTGACGCATCATATGATGCCCTGCGGAGTTCAATGGGTTTGGAGTGTGTACAGTGTTTTATACTAAATGGCGCCGAGAAAATCTCTGTTCAGTGTTGTGTAGTATAAACGCATTAGTTTAAAAATAAATTATGAACATTAAAAAAGTAGCCAGCACAGGTTACGAGTTAACATATTAGATAATGATACACCTGTTAAAGTATTCAAATATTCAAACCAAGTATTCCAAGGATACTTTGAATAACGAATAACATGATGCTAAGCTCTAACCATAGCTTAGGGATTGCTGTACAAATCGGTTTAGTTGTAAAACTGTATCCACTAACTGTCCAGTCTCTGGAGAACTCTGGCTCTACTAAACTTTGTATTGAGAAGGAGTTCTATGTTTGTTGGTACTCTGATTTTACTATTAGATAAACTAATAGTTACGTCTAGCAGTTGCTTAGTTGGCGGTGGCTGGATAATCGAGTCTCGGGTTCGATTCCCAGAAGATTTTTATATTACACATGAATATTTGTTCTCAGGTCATGCGTATTATTTGATTTGACAACGGGAATCGTTGTGCGGAGTTGTGAGTTCCTTTTCGCAGGTTTCACCTCATAGTTGTAAAAGATAAAGTCACTTGCGTCGATCCGGAACGACATGAATGACGTATCAACGCTCGCGGTAACATAATTCCTCGAGCGGTTCCGTGTTTTGGTGAGCACGTTAAGCCATCATTCCGATGGTTATTATTAGATTGCAGATTTTAACTAACCCTCGTCGACATATACGTCTAAAATATTGGACACTTGGATCGGCTATTGTGATAGCCTGAATGTGGTGAAACTTTTAAAGGGTGTAGAGTTTAAAAATATTTCTTGATTAGGCCAGCTTCCGACGGCTTGTGGATTTACGGATAGCTGATGGGCCCCACCGCACCAATGCTTATATAACCTATAATTCTAGGCAATTTTGCACTCCGCTCCAGACAAGTCTGCACTACCACGGACGCGTACTTCATACTGTGTGGCAATATGGGCTTGTCCTAACGGATTATACAATTAGAGACAACTTGGCTTCAACCCATTATTGGCCCACTACTGAGCACGGGACCAATGATCCAATGATCCAATGATCCAATGATTGATGGAGATCAGAGAAAGTAAGACCGCCTTTTGAAACATCTCTTTTCTCTCATAATATTTAGATTTGAAAACGTGCCGAAGATTTAGTATATGAAGTTGATAATTTCGTTCATAGGGTAAAGATAGACCTTTCCAACTTTATGTTATATAGACTGCGCAATCGTAAAACCGTGCCGGATTAGGACATTAAGGATAACGGCACACGTAAGTTTTAATGTCATCATCACAACCCAGAACTATTTCACTCGGATTTCTTCTCTAAATAACTCGAGTTAATACTGCAACCCATCACCTAGGATGGACAATATTGAACTCTCAAATGATTGGTTTAGGAAAGTAGTTCAGTTTTTAATTACTGTATTTCACTCATTCTTAATATTTTCTAACATATCAGATTTGTACGGTTTTTACTGTTTTAAAGAGTCCAGCTATCGCCATTGGAGTTGCGTTATGGAGCATGCTCTAGGGTTCGATCAAGAGAAGACACTTGTGTTCTACTGACTACTGTCCGTATTAATTGGTTGAAGTCTTCCAAAGAGTGAAAACCCTATTCAGATGCCATAGAAAAATCAGGCGAGTTTGCAAGTGTAAGCCGTCTACCAATCCGCATCGGATGCCCTTATTCTTTCTCCCCACTTGGACAAGCGTTTATAGTCATTCTTCTTCCGATTCTTCTTCTATCAAACGAACCTTTGTCTAAGACTTTGCTGTCCATTCGTTACGGCAGTTACGGCCATCCAGAATCAATACTCAAGTACTCATCCGAGTATTTAAATGATTGCAACTTAATGAAGGAAAACTTCGTAAGCGTCTCAGGATGCTTATAACTTGGCGTTGTGTGAGCGGGATGGGAAAACTTGTAAACTGCGCTCTGCCGTGCGATCATAAAGTGGTATGGCTTTGCTCACAACTTTGAATACATAGTTCTTGGTAAGTCTACCGGAACTTACACGGACCAGTTTTCTTGAAATACGTTTTCGTAATTTGTATTGCTGGTAAAGTTACGAGTTTGACGGCTTACTTGGAGATCCTAGTTAGTCAGCAAGGGGTCGTGTTCGATTCCTGAGTCCGATAGTTATGTGACAGTTAGGGTAATCGGGTCATGATATTTCGCCGCTAAAAGAAATTGGATCAGATAATTTGTAAAGCTTGTTTACTCAAATTTATATTTCTGATGGTCCCACAACGTAACAAAGCTTTTCCTGAACTGCGTTCATGCCATGCGATCATAAAATGGTATGGCTTTGCTCACAATATTGAATACATACGAGTAGTACCTTGGTAAGGTTACCGGATCTTATATGGTCCAGCTTTCTAACAATACGTTTTCTTAATTTTTATTTCTAGTTACAAAAGTAACGAATTTTACGGTCTTGAAGTCTACTTAGCAATGACTCTGACAGCAAAGCAAGTGGTTCCATGTTCGATTGGGCCCTGGAAGATATTTATGTAACAGACTAGCCAATGCCCGCAACTTCGTCTGCGAAGTTGAGATACTTTACGCAGCATTTTCAGTGATAGATATATTATGTTTAATATATCAATAATAAATAAATAACAAATAATGTAAATATATCTTAGGACAGCTTACAAAGGTCGATGGTACTATGGTGGTCCGACAATTGATAAACATACGTATATATTTTCAATACATACATAAACAGTTATAGTTACATCTAGACACACAGAACAAACATTAATGTTCATCACTGAAAAGTTTGTCCTGGATGGGAATTGAACCCTTGACCTCCGGCTTAGCAGTCAGTTTCACTAACCACTAGTCCACCAGACCAGTAATACCATATATGTATATATCTATAGTAAAAATAGTTTAGACTGTTTTGGACTGTCTTTTTTCTGTTCCATTCCCATTTAGGTTACAATGCAAATGAAATGCAAACAAATTGCAATCGATTAAACAAATAATTATTTATTTCTTATCAAATAGCAAAATGTTTCATTGATAGTTTTTTCTTCTACAATGACAAAGTTCCACATAATAATATCGTTTCCTTTTAATACATGGTAACCAAATTACATCAAAATTTACTTAGGCGTGAAAGTGTAAAAGAGACACAGTCTTTTTTTCCATTTATAACATAAGTGAAGATAAATGTTTGTTCTCGGGTCATAATTGTCATCCATACTGCCGTGCGGTGGCGCGGACTCGTCCTTAAATCACAAACCGTGGGAAACATTTTGTATAATCTAAACAGAACTGACAAATTAGCTAAACTTTTTATTGTTTGAATACGTAAGCCGCGGGCACTCACTGTCCGATTGGATCAACTCTTAAGCTCACGCTTGACGTTTTTAGCGGTAGATTTATCGGCTTAAATTAAATTTGTTTAACCACTTGTAATCCGGTTTGACCGGCGCGGTCACCGAAAATTATGGTTTGCTTTTATTAGTTAAAAATATTTGATGCGTTCATTAATGAAGTCGTATAGGAGCGATTACATCTTTATGTTATCGGGTTCTATCATGCGTTACGTGTGGTTACATCATCTATGACAATGAAAATAGGAGGGTAGTTTTATGGGTTAATTTGGGTATTTGGGTACCAAAATTATTTGATCTTAAGCATTAAGGGTTTACTTAAAACGATACAAGATCTATACGTTATTTATAAATTATCATTTATTATATTAATGATTTACTTAAATGAAACGTAACAACCCGTAAAACACTAACAAATGGCCAAACAAGTACACACAACAAGTAAGAATTAACAAAAATTATAACATACAATAAATAAAGCAGAACAGGTCCTAAATAGGATAAGCAGAGAATTGATCTTTCTATAAAATATTTCAATCATGGTTCCAAATTATGATGATTTTTCAATTTTATCCTCCTGAGCCGGTCTCATAAACCTATCACAGCTTTTGTAGAGATCAATGTTTGTGTTGGAAACCCCAGTCCTTGTGATCGTGGTGGCCACCCTTCTTGCCGTGGTCGTGGTGATGGTGATGGTGTTCCTCGTGACCATGATGACCCTTATGACCCTTGTGATGTTCATCGTACTTATGATTATCGTGATGCTTGTGTTTGCCGTGATGATGTTCATGATGGCCTTCCTCGTGATGACCTCCCTTTTTGTGTCCTCCGTCGTGCTTCTCGTGATGGCCGTGATGATGTCCATGCTTGTTGTGTTTTCCTTCAACATGATGGTCATCGTAGAAGTGATGGTCCTTGTGGTAGTCATCCTTGTGGTATTTCTTGTGATAACCTTCGGTCTTCTCTCCCTTATCGTGATGCTTATGGTGGCCGTGCTTTCCGCCTTTGTGATGATGACCGTGTTCGTGGTGGTGTCCGTGATGGTCGTGTTCATCCCAATGCTTTTTATGATGATCGCCGTGCTCGTGGTGATGACCTGTGTGATGATGTTTGCCGTGATGACCATGTTCACCTTTATGATGATGATGGTGATCCTTGTGTCCTTTGTGACCCTTTTCTCCATGTTCGTGGTGATGATGGCTGTGGTGTTCCTTGCCTCCGCCTTCGTGGTGATGATGTCCACTCGCCGCTGCCACAAGATCCTTTTCGTCTTCAGCCAACTCGCGGCAGCTGACCGCCGCCGCGAGGCACAGCATGCCGATTGCTACGAGCAACTTCATGTTGTACAAATGCTATGTCGATACTTATCAATTGTTGTCAGGTCTTATATAGTCGATCAGTTTTAGGTTGAGAAAGAGTTTAGTAATATTGTGCGCAACGTCTCAGGGACAAGTTCGTAGACCACTGGACCGTTTCGGGTATTACGAATTACTCCATTACATCTAGTTCACTAATTTAAATAACATCCAATACTAATTGTTGATACAATATGCACGCAATACGACAGGAATATAATACATTGTTAATCAGTAAGTCATTGAATGAAAACGCCATTTTAATTAAATACATTTCAAAGGTTTGCTCGACGAAAAGTAGACTATGCAAGATTTAATTATGTGTTGGGTAACTTTTAGGATAAAGGAAGGTATTAGTCCAACTCATGAATCTGTGGGATACATTCGATTGAAGAGACTGGTATGATGGAATATGATGGATAAACTTGTGAAACTAAAGACGAATATGGTCCAAAAGGAAGAATCTGACGCATTGAGGGTCAGTGAGGGAAGGTGGCAATAAGAATCATTCTGCCTGTAAAATACAGAAGATGAAGTAAATTGAGCTCTCAAGTTGCATATATAAATGGACTTGTTTTGACATTTGCATATCTTTTTACATTATAATAATAATTAATAATAATAATAATAAATATCTTGGGACAACTCACACTCGGCCATCTGACCCCAAACTAAGCGTTAGCTTGTACTATGGTGATCAGACATACTTAAATATATATTATTATTACACCCAGACACACAGAACAAACATTCCTGCTCATCACAGAAAAGTTTGTTCTGGGTGGGAATCAAACCCACGACCTCCGGCTCAGTAGTCAGGTTCACTAACCACTACACCAACAGGCCAGTCATCCAAACTTATTTCATCCTAAGACCGCAATCTCTAGAGGAAAAAAGGTTTATAATACCACCATACGTATCACCATACGCTGTACGCCTGAACGATTGCTACCGAACGATGACCACCAGTACCTATGGCTATATACGTGCCCTCCAAAGCATGGAAGAGATCAACATTTTGTCCCCTAGCGGTCACCCATGCATTTACCGACCTCGCGTAGTCATTGTCCGTGGGAGGCTCATGTAATTTTAAATACTGTGGATCTATTTGGGTGCTATCTTTCGCAGCTGACTTCAGCACCCGACCACCACGGCACCCTGGTCTGCCAATAGGGGATTGGGGTTAGTATTCTGGGCCACCCCAGAAAGGCATGAAATGAGGATCACATGAACACCATTTGGATAGAACGTTCTGGAACTCATTATGCATTATAGTCCAATACGAACACGCTATCAGTAGTCAATATGAGATATGAAAAATATTGTCATATTGTTGGAGGCGATCCAACGCGACTGGAGCGGGCCGGGCGCGCCGAGCGGGCCGCGGCGGGTCGCAAATCTATTCTGTACATGCTCGTAACTCATACAGCTACCTATTATGATTTATTTTAAACACGATAAAGTCTCCTTATATAACATATAGCTATTGTTTTTGGGGTCCGCTAATATTGACCACGGTTACTTCAACGACGTGCTGCTTCCCTTCTTTCTTCGTCTTCGTCGTATTATTTTGTGTGGTAATAAATTTATTTATTGTTACAATGATGTAACAACACTACAAATACTACAAAAAGAAGATAACGTTAACTAACGAACCCGCTTGATACCGGAGAGGTTCTGGTGAAGGCGTTAATAAAGGCTCCAAAAGGCTTGAGAGTTAGCAGAACCGTATCTCTTATCATGTGTTTGGGCCAGGAATCGAACCCGGACCGCTCGCTTCGCAGGCAGGGTCCCGACCGAATACTCGGCAAGGTTCACAGGTCTTCTTTCTTACAACACTTGTATTTACATTTATTATTTGTATACCTGAAAAATTAACGACGTAATATTGTCACCGATAAATAAACCTAGACAAATATCGTATTTCTAACTTGTTGTGTAATTATAAAGAACGCAATTCGTCTCTGACTTAACCTTCTTTATTTCATTTCAGTCTGCCATTATTAGACCAAGAGCCTGCGACTACCAGACCTTCGTTAATTTATAAAAGTTGAAAGAGTATGTGTGCATGTCCATAACACAGGTAAGGAAGGTCTACGAATATGGAGTTTGGATTATCTTTACCACGCGCTCGGACTTGCGGCGGATTTTCAATGTGTCTGGCAAGATTTTAAAATGTAAACTGTCCGGTCACTGAGGCAACACCTTTTGATAGCACCTCAAGTAACATTTATAAAATTCAGCTTTTATACGATGACAAAAGTATATATCTAATTTATTGAATATTGTCTGGTAGCGGCTTGAAAGTACACTAAGTGTCTGTATTTTTTTATCAATAATTAAATTCCGAAGAAAATATAGAAAAACTGAACTATAACAAATTAAATTACTACATATAACAAATTTAAGGTTCTATTTTCCACACCTTTACTACTGCCGCCGTTACCTGCCAAAGTAATCAGGATTCAAACTCTATATTCGCGGTCCGTCCTTACCTGTGTTGGGGACATGCATACAGAAACTATCAGCTCTTATAAAATAACGAAGGTCTGGCGTTTGCGGGCTCTTAGGCTATATCACATTTGTTGGTCATATTTCTTTTACGAACGTGTTTACTCGAAATATGTCATGTTAATATCAATGTGAATTTATATTATTGTATTTTAACCATTCAATCTCAATTATCAACATAATCAGCTGAGATTCCAAAAATGACGGTTTATTGGAAGGTACCATCTCGTCTCATAACGCGTCTGCTCCCTGGCGGTTCGGGAGTACTCACCGACGGCAATAGCCGTGAGCAACGTCAGAGCCTTGAAGAGTTTTTGACATGAATATAACTGTTATAACACTTCGAAAACATAATCTGAAATTTTAAAAAGAAAAATCTAGAAGATTTAAATCTATCGAGTACTTTTATTATTAATGCCGCCATATCGACGCGTTTTCACTGCCGGAGGTTAGACTGAGTGACAATATTTTTAGCATAAAATTCTGAATTTTTGTATAGTGCAAAAAGATTTATTTGATAATTAAAAATATAGTTAATGTTGATACTTTTTCGTAAATGAGTCGTTGTCTGCGACCATTACTTCATTAAAACTCGGTAGTCGCGCAAGGTAGTGCGCGGTATACCAGTAAACACGGCGATAAGGACGGTAGATACCACTCCGAGGCTCGTTCTGGCAGCGCAAGCTAATAAAGCTGGTTAAAATTTGCCAAGCGCTCATTCGCTTATTAACCTTAAAGGAGCGCCCGCACTTGCCGGTTTCAATACTGAAGTGAAAATTAAATTTTTACTCTATAAGTTTGACTGGTTTAGTGGTTAGTCCACCTGACTACTAAGCTGGAGGTCGCTGGTTCGATTCCTACCCAGGACAAACTTTTCTGTGATGAACAGGAATGTATGGGTGTAATATATTTTAGTTTGTATGTAAAATTGTGTATGCGTGTTCATCAGTTGTATGATTACCATAGTACAAGCAAATGCTTAGTTTGGGATCAGATGGCTATCTTAAGGCAACTCACACATGAACACTTAATATGTAATTACTTAATATGTAAATACATATTAAGTGTCGTATAATATAATTAAGTTCATGCATACATATGTATAGATCCTCCTCCTCTTCTTTTTCTCCCCGTCTTTCGTCCTCTTCCTGCCCATTGTTCTTCTGTCCCCCATCCTGAAGCGGTATGTTGTTGGTGTGTCTGGAGTCAGTTAGTGACGCGATTGATTCCGGTTATTTCAGCGATGTGTTGCTAATGTCTAAGGACGGCGGTGATCACTTACCATCAGGTGACACGTCTGTCCGTTTGCCTGCTCTTAACAATAAATAAATAAATAAATAAATGTATATATATATATATACACATTTGCCCGGAAGTCTTATATTTGTAAGTAGCCTACATAATGTGAAGCGATTCTTTATAGGCTTTAAAGGGCTCGGTGTTCGATTCAACAATCAGTTATAAAATCTCTAAGGTTCTCTGCAACGCCGCAGAGCCCGTTCTCATCTTTCTCTCTCTCAGTATTATTATGTCTATGAGAAATCATACCCTGCACGATTACAAAACGTTTAATATCAAAAAGTAAAAATACCTTAACCAGAGGAAAACATCTAGCAAGTACCTATTTAGTTATCTCTAGTATTTAGGTAAAGGATGGCATCTGACTTGGTTCATATGATTAATATATATGGACGGACATACTCGTTTATCTCAGCCACATGTGGCGTGACCCTGATGCTAATTGTTCGTACTGTTTATCGTATTAAATCCACAGTTGGCGCTTGGAGCTTTTCCAATTGTATCTGCATGCTGTGTCTAATTTAGAATCTCAACTATATTTGCTGTATTGTATTTTGGACGACGTACTACCTAAATATCTAGTTCTTACTTCCCATAACTCCGTTTCGCCATTTTTAGAACGTACAAATTTTGAAAATCTTTAAATAAATAGAATGAAGTCAAAATTATTTTTGGCAACTGGAATGAAATAATATACCTGTCCTAGTCGCTACGTTATGAAAAAAATCTGTTAGATGACGAAATAACTAAAAAAATGATAAAAATATTGAAAGCAGCGGTATCGTATTTTGTAAAGAAGATTTCTCTTTCATCTATGATGTTAGTGCGGATTGTCGGAAAGGATTATAGCCGCCCAGAGCGTCAGATGTTTTAGACTGCCGGAAGGCCTCCGACGTAGCTTTAAGATTTCTATCGAAGCAGGAATTAAGTTTCATTTGAACCAAGGAAGTGTTTAAGATTTTCTTGCTTCTGCCGGTCCTACCTATCCAACTTACCTCGCCCGCAATACCAAGCAGGCAATAGCTTGGCTCGTTCGATTAGAAGATACGGTCCAGTTATAAGTCTTTAATTAGTGCGCAAGATTATTATCATCAAAATCACCTATAGCCCATTTTTTGGGGTCAGTAAAATATGTCTTTCTCTTTGATTTTTCCCCATCAAACGTTAACACTTCACAGACTCTCTTATCGTGTATATGATTTCTCACACAATCGATCTTTGGTCATCCTGGCCCCGTCGCCCATCGTCTAGTATTTAGTACGTGTAATATCAAATCAAATCAAAATCGTTTATTTCATCAAGGTAATACCAATACACTTATGAATGTCAAATATTTAGAATCTACCACCGTTTCGGAAAGGTGTCATAATATAGAGG
>DWKC01001439.1:0-10096 GCA_018249195.1 Racta chiria
TTCCTTTTCAAAGCTACTGTTACGAATTGTTACGATATGTTTGTTGTGTCTGGGTGTAATCAATATCTATAGACTATGTATTTCAAATATATATGTATGTTTATCATTTGTATGATCACTATAGTACAAGCTAACGCTTAGTTTGGTATCAGATAGCCTTATGTAAGTATATTTATATTATTTATTTAATACAGATTCTATTGAAATGTATTTTCAATTAGTTATTCTTTGGGAAAATACGTTTGAGTAATAATTATCTACATAATGATTTATTAATTGATCAAGTAATCAAGCGTTTTCGTTGAACTAGTTATTGAATTGTCGGAGATAGTATATAAATTAAAACGAAGATAACATAGCCAGTCAGCGTTCAGAAATAGACAATGAAGTACAAAATTATAATTGTCACCATTTTTATTATCTATTTGTCATACGTCCAAGGACGGGGAAATTTGTCACTTGGATTCCCAATAGGGGCTCACTTAATTTACCAAATGAAGCATGAAAAAGTCTGGGTCCCATTTATGAAGAGGGATAAAATATTAGAGATCAAAGGAGTCAAAAATGAAATCATACGAGCTATAAAAGTACAAGACTTGGACGGTCACGGCAATAGTTCGATAGTGTCTGGTGGTATTGGGCAAAATTTTGTCAATATCAAACTTGAAAGCGCAAGGAATCATGGATACGATTTTTTAGTTGAAGTTTATGCTGCATAAGGCAATATGATTCATAACAACGAATTAAGGTCTATATACGCATTTTCAAGCATCATTGATTTTTACAAAATGAACGATAATGCCTTAATTGAGGAATTGCAGCCTATTTTTAATTGTCCAAGCATTTCATTGGAAATAAATTGAGATTTAGAGGTTTCGTTTTGTTTAAGATTTTTTATTGTTTTAAGTAGATTTCGCTTATAATAGAAACAGGCGATTCAAACCCCAAAAGGTTACTTCCGGTGTTGTTTGTTGCACAAACCGTAATTCTTTCCAAAAATATTTTATTTAGGTCAATTATTCAACAAAATTAGAGATATGTCGATCGGAATATACTAGGTATAGCCCGTTTTTTCATCTTACAGTATCTTGTGAACAAACATCAATGGATAACAAGGTCACGGTTATCTAAGTAACAAACACATTATAAGTTTAACACGTAAATAACTGGCCGTAAAGTAATTTTTAACATCGAAATTCGCGATATTTGTGAAAATACGTAATACAACACATTATTCAACTTCTAAACTATTATTCTGACATGACCTTTCTGCTGTATAGTCAGTAATATTCAGCTTTCGAGAGCACTATCGGGTAATGTTAAAAACCACAATATTAACGTTATTACGGTGATAGTATCCACCACATTACACATGTAGCACATTTTATAAGATAATTGTTAATTTTATAACATAAGCTGTGTCTACAAGATGGCGCTAGATGAAAAATAGTGGACTAATTGTTTACGGATACGACTTGCGCAAAATTATGTGTTCGCTATGGGCTGCAGCTGCCTTATAGGCTCTCACGAGTAACGTCAGTTATGATCATGTAGGTAGTAGTTAGTTAGATAAATTTATTGAAAATTAGCTAAATATACTTGTGATACGGTCTCCATACAAGATGGCGCACCGGAGTAACCTCCCCTTCTGTTATTGGTAAATATATATTATACAATGGTTCTAGTTTTGTTCTAGAAGTTACTGGTCGCAGTATATACTAGAATTGTGCAATTCATTTTTAGAATCAGAATTTTGATTACCATAGAATAAAAAAAAATACTTATTATCATTCAAATCTTCAGTTACAGAACGTTTATGAAGGTATTTTTTTATCAAGACTTTATTACAGGATGCAAGTCGTTTAAGTATTGTGGTGACTCTAGATCGCAATGAAAGCTACAAACAATAAGCATGGAATATTTATACATCATATTTAGATACATTGCCGCGTCACTTTTTATATAATCTGCTATATTGTATTGTATATGTATTACAAAATAGATAAGTATTGAACAGTATTCTTCGGATGTAGATCTTACTACGAGTAATATGATGCGAAGAAGAAAATTTTACATGTTTTTCTAATAAAGATATCTGGTATTAGTAAATTGCCTGTAAATTGGCTGTTGTCATTTCGCTGTAAAATATTAATAAAAGTCTTATGGTCCTAATATTGACGTTTATTTGCATTATTGGAAACTTTATTCTTCATCCATGGCGCTCACAAACCCATCGAACGTAATGCTTTTGTTACTGTACTGCACATTTTTATTTTTAAAACTCTCCTTGGGCGTGTGTTCCGCCGTTGCGATTCTCATTAAAAACACTTCGTTGTCGGTTGAAGAGCTTGCGGTATCGTTGCTTAATTTGTTTATGAATTTTTCGCCATTTTGGATATCCGGGGATGTTACAACTCGGCCGGCCTTATCCAACTTATTTTTAGTCGTTGACAAGCGTTGTTCTCCCTCTCTGCCGGCGGAGACCACCATCACCTGTGGAGTGGTCATCGCAGTCATGTGCTCCTTGAGACATTGCTGCAATATGTGGAGGAAGAACAGGAATGCCAACAATGTAAGGGCAGACATGGCTGCGTTACTCTTGTTGCTCCCGTACTTGCTGCAACGAAATAGATTGTTGATTTGTGTATACGTATACACCACGTGTTACCCGTTTTGTTTATTTAATTTGCTAGTTACGTACACTTATGTTCTACAGATTGTGACATTTAAAAAACAAATATAGAAAATACGGTGTAATCTCGTAAGGATTGCATTCTCAAAGCTCTGTTCATTTCCTACAGGGGTCAACCTCTAGAACTATAACATGTGGGCTTGTAATATAGAAAATGCATCACTGTGGCCGCTATAAAAACAAATACTAAAATATAAAAGTTATCTATCAAGTATAGTTGTCACAGAATGTGAATTGCTATATGTGCCGCCACAAGTGATACCTAATAAAAGAAAAAAAATGTTAATAGTGGGGTATCCAAACAAGAAACGTATTATATTTTTAAGCGTACCTCCAGAATGCAAAGATGGAGGTATGGAACAATTCGTGTGCGGGTCCAACGAGCGATTGTCTCTAATTTTCAAACATAAAAATGTATTATTCACTTAAGAAAAGTTGAATTTAATATATTTCTTTCAATTTCACCCACAACATTAATATCATCATTGTTTTACATATTTTTCGATAAGAATAATGGACATGAAGTCCTCAATTCTGAAACTTTTGTGCGACGGTTTTCGTCTTGAATTTAGTAAAAATATTTTTTTGTTTAAATTTTGAAGTTAACATTTACTTTAATGTTTATATTATTTACGTAAGTACGCTTGCCTTTATATGAAGAAAGATTTTTATCACTATCTTAGAGATTATATTATCATACAATGTAAAACTGTACAGTCTGTTATATCCGGTATTTTAAAAAGATCCTGATTAAACCTTTGCTTCCTTAAACATTACCATGAGCGTCCCAAGGGAGGAGGAGGAAGAGGAAAGAGGGGTTGCTGCCCCCCCCCCCCTCAAACTCTAACTTCGAAAAAGTATATATTTTGCACAGAATTACGCATTAATTCAGGAAAAAAGAATTTAAAAAAATCTCGGTCCCCACTGGGTCCATTACCCACCCTAGGGTCAAAATTTTTTTAGAATTGTGGGATCACGCATTCGTCGGATCATCATCCTCCAGGTAATGATCATTAAAAACAATGATATTTATTAACAAGTAGGTACTTACTGCTTCGACGAGGCGCCATGACCGTAGGACGGCGAGGATGGTTCGTATGGGTAATACAGCTGTTGGTCATGAACTGGATATTCTGCAAGTCTAAAAATATGTGCTCTGATTTCAGTTATTTCCGTGATAATGCTTAGTAATTTTATTACTAAACCACAGAATAGGTACCTATCTAGTTGCTACTTATTATTTTTTCTGCCTAGTAATTGTACCTAGTAGGTACCTAGTACTTTTGTGAAAACAGCTTAAAGATCAATCCTTCGCTTCCTTAATGGATAGATACATCAAGTAGAAGATAAAAGAGCAATCGGACAACATGCGTGTGACATATTTTGCGCTTCAGTAGATAAGTATACCTACATATACACATTTAGAATGAAACCAGACTCAACAAAAAGTATCAACGAAAACGTCCAGCACAGGGGTATTTGCCTCATTATTTTCACACGATGTTTTAACTAATATTTATTTCACGAATATAAGTTACTTACATACGAGAGCTGTTAAATGTTATAATTTGCAACAGAATGTCAAATTAACTATTTTTTATTACTCGGGCAAAAAGTATTTAATTATATTATGTACTTAATAATTATACGTTCAAACGTCTAAGACTGACCTTTCAGTGAGATGTTTGGTTCCTGGTCCTAGTTGGGACAGCCAATTTTCCATCGTTACTCAAAAGACACAACACGCGTTATGGCTATGTCGAGGCCTCTATAGGAGTGCTGGTGACGTTAACCTCCCATAGCCAGGCTGTCACTTTGTTAACATGCTCTACTTCATCTTGCCCCATCGCATGAGCTCAGACACCTTAACTGTATGTATACGGTATATTTACTAAATGATTTTTCATCTACATAAATTTATAAGGCGTATCTAGCGTAGGAAAGAAAATAAAGACCGTATTTAATTTTTATTTTTTATTTTTTTACAATCACAAACACACAAGGACGTCCTCATTCACACAATCACAAAAATATACACAATATCGATACTAAACTATGAGGTGATACAAACGAAAGAGTCATATCACACAATACCTATTAACATCAGTCGTTATTTTAATGGAAGTGGAAAAGTTCAACGAATTATGTGCAAAACATTGAAGATTGGATTTATAATTTTTAATTAAAAGGTTTGGTTTTAGAACGGAAATAAATTAACGTAACGGGTCTAGGTATTATCACTAAAATAAGTTAATAAATAAATAAATTATTTCAATAAATTAATCGAACACGAATGTTCTTAACCTGTGCGATGGGATTTAACGCAGAATCGCCAATTTTACGCATCAAGATCAGTCCTAATTTAAGGCACTCTGAAGAAACATGAAAATATTAGTTTTGACTAACGTTGTTTCATCTCTACTCAATTCATTTACTATTTCGCTACAATTTTAAATCATTAGGTTCTCTTTTATACTGCCTTTATAAAACTTTGCGTCGTTAGGGATATGTTTTGGCAACATTAAATGTATTAATTATGATGCGATCGGTTAAACTTCGTTGCATTGGAGGAACAGTTCGCGACAGTCTATTCCGGAGCGCCCGCGCCGGCCAGCTTCATAAAATTCGTCGAAAGTGCCTCCAGATTGCCTTTCGAAAACGAAGCTCGTCGCGTATCTGCAACAAGGAAAAGCGTTATTGAAGTTATATAACCATTAAGACTAAAAAATGGAGGCAGACCTTGAAAGACCTTGTTTAAGAATATTAGTATAAAGATATGAACATACTATAGAAAACTTGTCGCTGAAAAAAATTAAAACAATGTTAGGTGTTGGAAAAATTTCATTTATTTTTGGAATTATTCATCGAGGCGCTTTAGGTTCTTCCCTAGTCTTATGTAGTGCGTGGATGTTTGAGAATCCAAAAAAGAAGTAAATTAATCTGAAATTTTTAATGTTTACTCAATTTTGGAGTGGAGCATTTGTAGTCTTTCAAGCGCAGCCATTTATGCGTAAAGATGGGTCCGATTCTTTAATCGTATCCATCCAATAACTCCAAACAAAATGGCGGATAATTTTCCGTCAAATTATAATTAAGTATTTAACTATTCATATATTTTAAGCCTTTCTGACAGCTTTTAACATTGGTGTTGAACATTTTGCACTTGACTCAACAATGCCCAAACCTGCTCAAATAGTAAGTGTGTAAAATTGTAAGAATGTATTATTTTATCAGCTTTTAACTTCGGCCCTTCAGCGGTCGCCGTGGAGAAAAGTTTGGTGCAAATCAACAAAGATGCGACCACTTTCGAACCAGATTTAACTTTTAAAATTGCTGCTAATTTGTAAAAATAATTCCGTAGGTAAAATAATCAGCTTCTCAGTGAGTTTTTTCTAATTCTGAAAACTCTTAGTGTTGGTGTTTTACTCTACTCTGGTGTATTGAAACTGGAACCTAATCCTCTTTAAAATGTATTTTAATAATTAGTCCTTAAATTTGCTAAGACTACTGAATGATACTTACGTTCCAAGTTGACAGAAAATGCTCTTAGATCCGATATCCGAGGAGCATTCGTTGTTAGCGTCGCAAACGTACTTCTGGAGGCACTTGTCGTCGTTGGTGCCAAATGACCTCACGTAAGTCTTGAGCATAGCAATGCCGGCGATGGCGGCGTCACTTACGGAGTCCTTGCGCCCCATTGATCGCGCTGCTAACGACCGATGGGAGAATGAGGTCTTGAGGGCGTCCAGCAGATTCACCACGATATTGATAAACTGCCGAAGTTAAATCGCTTTAAAAACTTGAAGTTGTAACAAGAACAATAAAATAAATCCAACTTTACTTTTTAACAAAATTCAGCGTTACCTCTTTGCGGAATTTACACACGCGTAATACTTAAATAAACTTAGTTTAAGGAGAAGGAAAGGTAGGCCGCGTACCTCTCCAGCCTGCTTTGCCATGGAGGCGACTTGGTCGGGGTCTTTAGCACCGAGCACCGTCGACAGAACCGCAGCCAATATACCCTGAAGCAAGCGAGAAGCGAAACCGTCTCCGTAACCAAACTTTACTATTTACATAAAGGAATACTCCGAGGAAATATGGATCATGGTCAGTTATACGGTGGATACTTTAACAGCACCGGCAAAATTCCGTGAAATAGTCCCTGCTGTGTAGGTCATTGTCATTCGAAGGTTCTAAGTTGACTACATAGATTACCTGCTACACGCAGTTACAGGTGAGATTATGAGGTGCTTTTTACACGAGTGTTTGAAGTAGGCTAAATGATAGTATCTACAGATTTAAATGTTAGTGGATCAGTATGGAATTAAGGTATTACTTAATTTATATAACTTTCATGTACAAGTTTGGTCTAATAAGTGTTTGGTTTCTATCAAAACATGCCCAAATATCTTAAATTGTGTGTTACCTGCATCGGCGAGGAGCCGTTGTCGACTTTATCGATCCCATCACTGGAAGCTCCTCCTCCCAGGATCGCTGTCAAGATCTTAAGCCCCATGGAAAGGAGGTTGGCCCATGGCGACGGCGATACTGTATCAGTATCGATGTTGTCACTCTTGTTGGGGCCCGTGGTGCCGCCAGGATTAAAAAGCATTTGCATGATCATTCCTAAAAGTGGTAATTGGTGGTAAAGAAATATATATATACTATACTAATATATGTAGTCGATGATAGGTAGCTAGGTAGTCGATGAATCAAAAAATGTAATTGATAACGTTCAACTTACCGAGCATGTTGGACCAAGAAAAGCCGCCATAGGAAATTGAATTTGTCTGAATATCGTCCAAATCATCTAATGCGACCTTCTTTAGTGCGTTTGGTTTTTCAGCAAATTTGCGTTCTTCGCTTTGCTCCTGGTGTAGTGGCAACGAGTTGCTGTAGTACTGAGGGTTTTGTGTTCTTACATTACTTGTTGCCTGAAAAATAAAGGAATTTAAAGATAAAAATATTCTCCAAATATAGAAAGCTATGCGTTTATGCGCCTCTAAAAATGTCTGTAATCCCTGATAGATTCTTGTGCGATGGGGTCAATTTTCATTCCGCCCACAGCCTTAATTTGTGATATTCTTTGGTCAATATTTTTTTTTGACTACGAAATGTTTTTATTCACCTGCGAGATAAGACCATGGTGTTGTGGATACGCGAATGTGTGTATTATTGTTGTAGAGCTTACTAACGCTAAGAGCACCCAACCTGCTGCTTTCCGCTCCATTCTGAAAAAAAAACAATATGAACTGAAACATTCCCATTTAACCGAAAGAATAGGCAGGTCTCATTCTCTCTCTCTTTCTCTCTCAGGTCTGGCTATAGCGGTGTTCTCACTGGATGTCGATTAGAAAGTGCTCTGATGAGTAATTCGCGCGGATTGATTGTGTTTGGAGTTGTTCGTAGAAAGCGGCCCCTTGCATCGCTTCTAGTCGCGATGCATTTTTTTGAAGAGAACGTCGGCTAAGTATATAATTAGAGGATGTCCATTAAAGTAATTGACCGCGCGGCGTCGTTACCTCAGAGAGTTATTCAGAGAAGTTAATTATGTAACCGTTTTACCGTAAGTAAAAGAAAAGAAAAGTACTTTCTAGTAGAAACGGTGCGTTAATTTTAAGTTAATTTTAAGCTGCAGAGTTGGAAATGTCGCGTCGGTATCCGGTTAAGTGAAGTAAAGTGTGTTAGCGGTTGGTCCGACGTCTAATACAGGTGACCCGGTCTGTGTAACAGTAGTTTAACTGTCATCTCACGCACCTGCCTAATAACATGCTATATATGGATTCGAGTTAGTTGACCAGTGATAATAAACTCTAATTTTTAACCACTGGGAAGGTCCACTTTCTATAACCGACGTCTATTTTAACGGTACATGGATATAAGACATTTGTATATTTTATTTTTTCTTCTGCTTTTAACGCCACGGACCCGATGTAGTCTGTTTTTTAAACGACTTCAAAAAAAGAAGGACTTCGATTATTTTTAAAATTTATTTATTTGTTACCTTATAACTTTACTGGGTTTGCCGATTTTTATGTTTTTTATTCGATAGTTGATTGAAATTTGAGCGACATCTAACGAGACGTCTTTGAGTTATTCCTAATAATACGTATTTAATTGACTATAACTACTTTGTTGTACTCTTTTTATTATTTGCCGATGTCATTTGAGGTCGGTTTTAGTTTTAAATGAAGAAAATATAATTTTGTCTTGCGCTTACGAAACACGGACTAAGTTAGTTTAAACCCACATATTTTATCCACTGCTCCTCTGTCTAGCTGATCAAAACGATCTTTACAGCAAGTTTAACATTTCAGGTTACCTACGTCAAAGATAGGTACGTCAACACATTGCATTCGTCGAGATTCTCACTGGAGAAATTAGGTGCAAGTCTTGACTGGTTTATGTTTTATGTATTCTGTAGTTTTCGCATGTCACGCTACTAACTGCGCAGGCACACGTTACAAGCGTGCTGTTATGACGCATCCGTTAAAGTAATTAGAAATGACAATGCTTAATTTTTAAGTCACAAATCGTTAACTTCCTATTCTTCACTCAGTGAAATCGGGAAGTAACAGTTACAAATAGGTAGGACTGTTCGGATTATTGAATGTGCGGACTATGTTAGTGCTCGAGAATAGCGTCTTGTAACTAGGTTTACAAATACATTTAAGTTATTGAGGTAACGTATAACGTCACTTGATCAAGTTTTGTTATTGATCTATTGATATAAATTGTCTATTGCTATATGGATAATTCCATGAAAATTTACTATTCAGCATTGGTTTGTTGTAGTATTACGGAAGTTCCTACCTAACTGCCGAATTGCTGAATATTGAACAACTGGGAGTCTATCTTTTAATAACGAGAAGTCAGTAGCTATTGCTATGCGACCAATACCTTCAATAGCTTTAAAAGGAAGCAAGTTATATGACGAAGGAATAATTATGATAAAATTTAACGAGCCTCTATTAAAGTTTGAATATCCGTTTATTTACAACCCAAAGACGATTTTCAACGATATGGCAAGATCACATACAAATTTAGTTTATTCATTACTTTATTTATTTGTTTATTAAGTGGTTGTAACCGTAAAGATGCGTGTGAGATGTGTTCGACCGTCTAACCCAGTGACCTGCGCCACGCTCGCGCCGACTGAGCCGCGGGAACTCGCCTCACTTTCAATTCACGCGGATCTAGCGTAAGAAACTAGGAATAAACATCAAGTGGTTTTTTTCTGGAAAATTCTATTGAATAATTTCTCTGGATTATCAATTAGAGGTATCTGGGTATTTCTTTGTGGTAGTTTGTTCACTACATTTTTCTACCCATTCTATCATCGAAATCTCATTTTAAAAAATGCACTTATCAAAGAAATAAAGAATATTTTATGGCCATAGATCC
>DWKC01001440.1:0-10094 GCA_018249195.1 Racta chiria
AACAAAAACCAAACATCATCAATGTAGTAGAAGTCTAGTATATACAAATTATTAGGGATAACTCAAAAACGCCTTGTCAGATGTTGCCGGAAATAAAAAATGGGATCACGTGAAAAGCACAGTCGAAAAAAACTATTATCAAAATCGGTACACCCAATAAAAACTTTATTTATTTCATACCAGGAAGAGACAACGATACAGAATTAAGTTTATAAATAGTACAATAGGCGGTCTTATCGCTAAGCAGCGGTCTCTTCCCGACAACCTTTGGTTGAGGAGTAAATGGGAACAGGGAAAACAAGATGAGACAGGTGTACGAGTAAATAACAGAAGTTGAAAAAATAAGCAATGATAAATATACAATATTATGAAGATAACGAATACAGTGGGAAAGGGTATAGATAGATGCGGTTAATAGGGGAAGGGGCTTTAATGGGCTTTGATTTGATTTTTAAAGAAATTTAGGGTTATGAGGTAACAATAAAAAAATAAACAATACAGCCGAATTGTGCCAAATCGAGGACCACTTCCTTATTTTGGAAGTTGGTTAAAAACACGTTTTCATACTGTACTATATAAATGGCAAATGTGACTTTTAACCATTCAGGAGTTCCATTGCATGGAGCCAATCCTAAATGTAGTATCAGGTTGTGCTTATAAAAAAAAGTATTTAAATCGAACCTGAAGAAACATGCAATATTTCAGCTCCGTAGAACACGAGGAAGTGGTCTTAATTAAAGTTGCAATATTTTACCCGAACACACCCGATTTTACACTGCAGTGCCACAATGCCAGTCAGAGCTGTTATCTGATTGAAGTTGGCTTCTACCATTGAATGTAATCAATCACAGCGGAACGATTCCTCAGTGTTACACATCAGGTACTATACTGATTCCTGTGTAACACATCAGGTACTATACTGATTCCTGTGTGACACATCAGGTACTTTAGACGTTAAAATGCCATCGGACAAGTTGTCCAGTGTAATGAGTATTTATCAAAAGTAGATACGTTTAAGGACAATAATAGGACAGATAAGGGTTGCAAAGAAGAAGAAGGTATATTAAAATTTACTATCTATTGTACCTGATGCGCTTATATTGTAAAACATTTTTCAGAACAATGTAGGTACCTACCCCAGGGTGGCTTGTAATTAATAAACCTTAGTATCTGTGCTTGTGTTATACTCACTCGTATATCTCCAAAAATCAGCAAAATTTTAGTAACGTGTATCTAAGTAGGACTAAAAATTTGTATTCGTGATTCGGTGGATTATGTAAAATTAAATAGAACTCAGAATCCTTTACGTATGTACCTATGCATTCTTTATAAACATGTGAATTAAATAAGTACTAACTATATCCTCTTTATTTGCAAACCTTATCTGCTCAGTAGCTCGGGTCTACACTCACAATGTGAGAGGTGCAAGCCATAGTCCACCACGCTGGTCAAGTGCGGATTGGTAGACTTCACACACCTTTTGAGGACCTGAACTCTCGGGAGTGCAGGTTTCCTCGCGATGTTTTCCTTCACCGTAGCAAGTGATAGTAAACTTCTGATACGCGTATAATTTTAAAATTTAGAGTTGCGCGCAGCAGTATTTGAACCCGGGACCTCCCATTCAAGAGATCAACATTCAAACCATTAGGCTATCACTACTTACGAATTAAACATGAATCATTATTACATTCTCTTTATATTCCCTTTTATACTTGGTATTCGATTGGAGCTTCATTAAAATTTAAACCCAATTTCAAGCTGTTGTAAGTTGCCAGTTAAGTAAAGCTCAATTTTTTGCCTTCAATATTTGAAACACCGATGGTCAAAACAAAAAAGCGGTTGAATATCATTAAAATTAAACGAACATGATAATTAATTATTTCTCTTCAACATTATCAATAATAATAAACAGTATCTTGATTGTAAATCTGTCGCAGTATTAACATAATCAATTGTTTGCAGACAAATTCTAAATAAATAAATCAGAAAAATCTAAATAAATATAATAAATAAATATAAATATCTTTGGACAACTTACACGGCCATCTAATCCGAAACTAAGCATCACCTTGTATTATGGAGATTAGACAACTGGTAAACGTTCATAACATATATTTTTTAAATACATACTTTCAAAGATACTTTTTACATTCCTGCTCCAGTAATCTAACCCACGACCTCTGGCTTAACAGTCAGGTTTACTAACCACTACAACACGAAATTGAAATGATAATAATAATAATATAATATTTTTTTAAATTTTATTTTGATTTAGGTTAATTTTAAGTTTTTTTAGACTTAATTTTATCAATTACATAGATTCCATTTACGTTAACTAAATAGTAATATGTATAAATAATTATAGTATGCAATAAAATATCCATAAATAATTTAATTCTATAGTTATCTATTTTTTATTCTGTATCTGTTAAACTAAATGCAATTATGATTCTAAGTGGTCATCGGTAGATGAAAGAGAATAAAAATTACACATTACTTATATATAGAGTTGTGATACTAGTTGGCATAAAGATTTATAGAGTATATTTTTAAAGTGGAAACTTTTAATTGTCCTTAGTTATATTATGTATCCTAACTGTATGAACAACATGTGCTGTATGTTTCTGGAAGATTGTAAATATGAAATAAAATAGATAGTATATCCACGATTAATGCCTGTAACTAATTTATTTCAACATACTGGTAACCTCAATGTTTAGCAAAATTATGAAAGTAAATATATATTATGATAAATTTTCTAACAATCCTAACTATACACGTACATGTACAACCAATAACAAGATAAAACTACTTCAGATACCTAGAAATTAGTAACATTATCAACTGTATGTACTTTTATACCATAAAGTGAAATACGCTCTTATTTAATATAAGTTCCATCGTATGTAGTGATCAGTAGCACAATGAATGCATAGTTTAGCTTACATATCAGTTGTATCGGTTCTGAAAGCAGGTGCCGGTTCGGGCGCCAACAGAAGCGTCAGAAGCAGTGCCACCTCCAACCGCAACATGTTGTCCGACTAGTGACTCACGCGCATGAAAACTGTATAACCTATACTACACTACACGACGCACAATGATCCACTACCACGAATAAGGCACAACGTTAAACAATTTCGTTTTCTTCAGCTCTACATACAAATTCTTCTATTACTATACTTCTATTGCCCTAATCTCCTAATTAAACTTTTCTAAGCTCCGGTAATATGTTTGGCTAACTACACTTTACGAGAATAGCACGCCTAAGCACGTAATTAAATGTGACTGAAAGCTTTTCACGGGAACGATAACAACAAGGCCACTACGATAGTGAATCACACGTAAACAATTATTTGCACCGAAACTATACTGTTACATATTACAAAGTAAAATTGTTCGTAAAAGTATAAATATCGACAAATCTAGGTAACAATGAAAGCGTTTCAAAAGTTAACACGTTTGTTTGTTCGGTGCGAAATAGTTTGTCGGTGGGATGGCGCGTACGAGCGCGCGACCCGGCGGGGGAACGCGCGGCCGACGTTTGTCGCGGCGGACGCACGCTGCGTCTATTCTGGGCGGCGCGGCGGCGGGCGGCAGCGCTCGCGTGCCGGCATCGAGCGGACTCCAAGTAGGTCGCTCCTGTCCGCACTCGGCTACCCGCACACTGAGACTCTGCTCTCGCGAGGAGTGCTCCTTCAAACCGCACAGTATGCGCACACCTGATCCTCAATGAGCTTTTAAAAATACACAATTATTACTCGTGCATGACGGATGCGTGCACTAAATATTCCCCGTACACTCTGATAATTTCAGATATCCTAGACTTTTTATTTTACTTTCGTTTGAGTTAGACGTAGAGTACTGTAGGTTGCGCTATGGTTGATAGCGATTTTCTGTAGATAAATTGGTGGTTTTCTGCGAGGCCAGACTTAAACTTATTCGGGGTGAGTAGTTTTAATCTAATCCTTTGATTAAAAAATATAAAAATGTCTAATCTTATCTATGATTTACACATCGACGTTGAATTAGTCTTCTTACATACAAACTGTTTTGTTATCAAAATTAATAATTAAAACGCGACTAAAAATACGGTGATCAAAGAAACTTCAAAACCCTACTCAAGCCTTTGAACCGAAATGCAAATTAATGTTCTAACAAGGCAAAACTTTGTGTAATTTAATGAATAGAACTTTGTCGGTGTACGTCAAACTATGTATTTACTTATGTATGTAGTTAGAATCCCTTAACGATGATGTAGGGGTTAGCGCTCGTCGCTGGTTTGCGATTTGTATGAATTAACAGAGGTGTTCGGTGAGGTCACATGTTTTCATTTTTGATTTCGTGTTTGCTATCTCATAAGAATCAGGCGTTATTGTTTTTCTTTGAGTACAAAACTGAAAATATAAGAATATAAAATACTATTTAAACTAGCGAATGGAAAGCACTGAAATACTTAAATCTTAAATCTGAAATATTGTACAATCAAATTTTACACATAAGTTCAACAATGGTTTTAGTCATATTTTTCGCAACTGAAATAAAGTATGTAAGTTTAAAACGTTCGAAATATAATTTATACTTACTTACTTTATAAGTTCCATAGAACAACATGCCAAGTATTTTCGATCTGTTTGTCCTAGTTACATGGGTCAAGGCCAGCAAAGCTACATCTATGCTTATTTAGAGTGAAACGACTAGACGAGCCTCATGAATTTGTAGTCACCGTTGTCTATGGACAATAAACTTCGGCGGGCATGAGAAATGCGTTGCCGACACGACACAGAAAGAAAAGAGAGTGAAGAATGAAAGTTGAACAATAGAGAAGTAATAATATAGAAGATCCAATCTTAATTCTACAACAATAGACAAATTTAACGAAGTAAAGTTTTGTCCGATCGTTTGCGATATTGAAATTCTTCAACAAAAACTTGAAGTTATTCGGGTAGTTAATTGAATTAAATAATGTTAATTGAAATATATTAAGTATGGATGAAATTAGGATTAAGATTAAGTTTTTTCATTAATAATATTCAAAATAAATAATTATTTCATATGTTTAAAAGTGAAAATGAATGTAAATGTTTAAAAATGAAAATGAATGTAAATGTTTAAAAATGAAAATGAAATAATAATGAAATTACATCTTAACTATGCTTTTAGACAAAGGTGGGGAAATGAATCATTATATATACAATATACATATATATGTAGATATGGATCCTGTTTACATTATGGTATAATCTTGTTCAATCGGTGCTGCCTTAGAAATATATACATGATTTTATACGGATCTCCTTGTTTACCGCCATCACCGATCCTAAACTTTGCTCGTGAACTTTATTAGGAGTATTAAGTCTTTGTTGCTTTGTTGCTATTATGTTGGAATTGAGGTTGAACCCTTTAATTTTCTGTCCATATCCTAGTACACTAGTATTCCTCGTATAGTGTAGTTTATTTATTTATTTAGTGCATGTGTAGGTTAGCATGAGAGAGAGGGAGAATTAAAGTGAGTGTGTGTGCAAGATTGAGAACGAGATGGAGAGAAAAGAGCTACTAATGGATTATAAGTGTGTATGTGAGTTTTGTGTGTGTGTGTGTGTGTGTGTGTGTGTGTGTGTGTGCGTGTTTAGTTGTGTGCGTGTCTTGTAATTTCTTCAGCTCACGTCTGGACGAACGAACGAAGGACCATAAAGTGAAAGGGAGATTTAGAGAATGTAACATTAAGAGGGAGGTGGAGAGAAAAATGTAAATAGGGAGTGTGTGTATGTCTGTATGTGTGCGTGTGTGTCTGGTACGTGCTGTGGGCTAATGGGCTGTGGCACCGACACCATCCGATTATTTATCAGCAATTAATAAAATAATTCTAAAAATAGTTTGTTAAAGACAATAATGAGAATATCGTTAAAGGTAAACAGACCATTTTATCACCTAACAACCCCAGGCGACCCTGCGCCGTACCCACCGACCGCCTGGCACCCCACTCTACTGATCACGGTCATGCAATGGACAAATTACGAAACTTTAATAAAAGCTTGCATTGTCTTTACATTTTCCGACATGACATCGTAATTATTTATTAACTAGAACATTTTTATTTGTACTGCACAGTATTACTGAGTTATTTAATTTTAGATTTGGGTAAATTGATACAGAAGGTTCAAAAATAATTTAAAAGACCGACTTCAAATTACATCGACAAGATTATTATCAACCTAATGGAAGTGGATAAAATACGCATTATAAAGGATAACTCAAATACTACTCGTCAGATGTCGCTCAAACTTAAATGGGACCACATGACAAGCACCAGTTATCTAATAAAAATCGGTACACCCAGTAAACTGTGGAGGTTAAGAGGATTTAGGATATATGTCAAATTGACATAGCTTTTTTAATAAAGTTATTTAGAATGACATGTATCTATGTCAATTTGACATTTTATAATAAAGTGTGGCCTATTGTAAAATTTCTTGATGTTAATTTCATTAAAAACGTGCACATTTAACGAAGTACTTTTTACCCGAAGTACTTGTTCTGCGTCAAATACTTTAAGATATAATTATTAGAATCATAGACAACGTGAACTAATTTCCTATTTTAAATTGGTTTAATAGACCATTCAAATAAAACATTATTCATCTTCAGTTCGAAATCACACTTCGTTTCCCTAAGTAAACTGGACTAAAGAGTAGTGAAGAAATCCATACAAGGCCAAGTATGGCGTGGGGAGGCGGCGCCGCTCTGCCGGGTCACCCATCCCCCCTCGCATTCAGGAATATTGCTTTATCGCAATTCACTGTCAATAAAATGTGTAATCTACCGTCGGTTATGGTAATGACAACAGCCTAACGGAATTTAATATCAAGCGGTATTAAAGATGTAGTACAATTTATTACAATAAATTAAAATAATTTTAGGAATAAATTTAAAAACCCGTCAATTGCGTGTCATTGTCAGGCCACGCGCAATGTTGCGTTTTGTAGTTGATCAAAATGCTCGTTAACCTGTTGGTATATTGATTGATTGTTATATCCGTGAGAGGTTTTCTTTTTAATTCTTACTAATATTATAAATGCGATAGAATCTGTGTCTCTGTTACGATTTCACGACTATAAAACTGAACCGATCTTTATGAAATTTAATACAGAGGTAGACTAGAACATGAGAAAAACCTAGCTATAAAATGTATTGCAGAAGAAGCGTTGAAAAGGTTTTAATAGAGGAATAATGTTTGTATGTTATTTCGTCATTGTCAAAGAAACTTTGTACTTTAGCACATATGTATAGATACATATACCTGTAAACATAATATACATGTATACATTTCATACAGTATATTGGGGATATTTTTACTTTAATAATAGTTACCGAGGTATAAATTTTAAATAGTAAATCCCAGTACCTCTATTCGTGTTTCACAAAATTGAATTTACGCTGGTATTTTCCAACCGACGCCACTTTTGACTAAATGTGCTCGTCCTTTGCAAAGGCGAAACCTGATTTAGCTCCTTCATTTCTATTCAAATACGATCAAAGTTTCCGTCTTTGTTGGTAAAAAGGTACATCAAAGAAATAATATTATTAAGGTACTTAAATTAATTGAAAGCTCTTGATAAAACAAAATGTTTCGTTCAGTATTAAATTGATATCTATTTAAAAATCGTTTGTAAAATTTTACGGACACAGATAGAGTTATTAAGTGTACGTAACGAAACGAAAACGAAATGCTTAAGGTAGGTAAGGTAAGCTAAGGAAGGTACTTATCAAAATATATTAATAGCTCTTATTACCGCACGGTGTACAAACCAGCTACGTGCATGTCAAGCCACGCGCAATGTAGGGTACCGCGCAATGTAGGATACCGCGCAATGTAGGGTACCGCACAATGTAGGGTACCGCGCAATGTAGGGTACCGCGCAATGTAGTTGACGTTATACTCGTTATCCTCAACAGCCTACCCTTCCAAAATAATTTTCCTTCTAAATTCATTAATTATGCTGCCGTTATGATATTTTCCAGATTTCTTAAAAGGACCGTTTAGTTTGTAGAGGGGAGTATACATGGCCCTAACAAAAATATGCTTTTACTATTTCGAAAACAAAGACGATAAGGCATCCAAATTTTCTACGGAGCCCTAAAAATGGACTACTACTCGTATAGAAAATCGTGCAAAATAGCTCATTTAGTACATAATGTTCTAAACATAATCCAAATATATATTTAATACACTATAAAATGCGCGTAAGATTAATGGCTATTTTAATGCAACCTAAATGAAATTTTTGCCAATAGCGGTCGCCCATCTATTGTTACTTGATTATCTCAAAAATGCATTGAAGGAGTGCCTTATGAAATTCAGTTACTCAGATACGGAATCACTTTAATTAAATACACACACACACACTATACATACATACAAACACACTCAACATTGAATTAGATTTAATACTGTTTTCTTTAATATTTGTATTTTTTTTTGTTTTGTTTACGAAATAGTAAAAGTAACTTCTTATCTTTTACTATTTGTTGTAATAATTTTAAGGAAGAGCGGAACATCCTGGCACAGGTAAAGTTTTACTTAATAGGATATTCCAAAAGTGTATAACATAAAATGTAAACGGAGTTTATGAAATAAACTATTTTATTTCTACTTGACTTCGCCGATCACTTACGATCGTCACACACAAAACTTACATTATTAAAATATCTGCTTCCGTGACTAAGTACATTTACGAAACATTAAAATGTTACCAGACAGGTATACTTTATTGCCATACGGTGAACCGCTGCGAGTCCCCTGTCGTTAATTTTTCATGAACTTTGTGCCACGTTCGAGGGCACGAGTTGGAAATTATGAAAATGGTTGTATGTATGTTATGGAGAAGAAGGATGTATATTTAGAAAGAAAGAAGAATAGTTTATTCGGAGGAATTTTACGAATTTTATACTTGTACATAAATTATGAAGCGTATTTTATTATTGAAGATTTTTTTATCGAAAACTATGCACACAGCTTTTTTTAATGTCGTATAATATATGGTGGCAGGTGTGAAGAATAAATCGTGAGTACCGAGTAAATAATAAATGTACATCTTTAACTATGAGTTTAATTTAAAATCATGCATTAATGACATCGGCATCGCACGGGCTGACATTTCGACAGGCTTGTTGGTCTAGTGGGTAGTAAACCGACTGCTAAGCTGGAGGTCGTGAGTTCGAATCCCACCCACGTCAATCTATTCTGTGATGAAAGAGTGTTTGTTCTGTGTCTAGATGTAAAAAAATATTCATATATATATTTTATAATAGATATATATTATTTATGTGTAAAATATTTATCTATTAATTATTTATTTTCTTATTCATTTATTAATTTAATTTTTTATTGATTCATTATTCATTTATTGCCTTTTTTATTGCTCATTTGTTACTTATTTATTGCAAATTTATTGTCAATGAACTTTAAATTTATTGTTATATTATTGTTTATTTATTGTTTATTTACTATTTAATTATCACTTTTTTTATTTAATGTTTAATAATGTTTATTTATTCACTTTACACTGGACTCAGGAAACGGTATGAGTGTATAAAATCCCCTATTGTTCACCGTTGAAGAGTTCCTTTGCCTGGAGCCAACAGATGAAGTAACGAAGTAACATATGGATTATCATAAGCTTTACGATGGGCTATCGGGATTGTATACATTGTACAAAGATACACATCTGCAATGTGGAAGTCGTGAAGCTCTCTTTTCATTAAAATTCATTGTCATCGGGACTGAAGTAGTTTGCAAAATTTTAGCTCGTAGTGTGAGAGGAAGTGGGTGTTATTAACTTGCAAGATTTGACTCGAACAAACGTACATACTGACAAACTAATATACTAACATACAAACATACACAACAAGCTTGTAAAACAATGAATTGCCTCTTTAACTTAAGGTTCTTTTTATTTATACCATGTTATGACTTTATTTCAGTTATTTGAAGTTGAACAAACCAATTTGATTATTTGATTAGATTTGGGTAAATTGATACAGAAGGTTCAAAAATAATTTAAAAGACCGACTTCAAATTACATCGACAAGATTAT